>UCQR01014019.1:0-16152 GCA_900474235.1 Cecidostiba semifascia | reverse complement strand
TCGTTTTTACCGTATTTCTCGTTATCATGAGAAGAGTTGGTATGTTTTAGCATTGTATCAATAGTGATGTTTTTACGGTCTCTATATAGTGGCTGCTTTGCCTCTAGTTCGAGTCATGATCCTTCCAGTAGTTCCAGACATAATGAATTGGGCAAAGCGAGCTGCAATCGGCACTGGTATAAAGAAAACACCTCCGACATGCCGGCACTCCTAACCTCAAAGTTGCTCGATGGATGGAAACGCAGATAACTCTTTGATAACTGCGAACTTTATTCACATTCAATAGTACGTAGAATCCGTAGAAAATAGGCTTTTAGCACACATAACAAAATACATCACATAGACTGAATAACTCGAGAAATTAACAATAAGTTCCCAGCCCCAAAACGTACCAACTACACTCGAGCGCCCCATTCAAAAATATCCGAGCTGTGGATATAAGAATATTTCTTTATACATATAACGTAATTAATTTTCATTTTCATTTAAATGTATACGGAATATACTCTCGAAACTGCGTGACGTGAAGTTAGCTGCGATCTGTACATGTGTATGAATTTCTACCTCAAAAATTAAAAATTGAGAAAATGTGATAAGAACGCGCGAAGCGCGTCTTATATCGCTAGTATAGAAAAAGTTTCATTCATTAATTGTTGATATGCTGTTGTCTGTGAGTGTGCAGCATATTATATTATACAAATCATATATACGACAGAAACGAGCGGAAGTCGTCGAGTTTTACGAGAGACAGAGAGAAAGGGACAGGTTCGACATATGTTGAGCCGTGCCACTTTCCCAAACACGCCCAGATCATAACATCGACGCGGGAGCGCGGCATTAAAGAGCGCAGCGAGGAAATTGTTCCGCGCCTTATTCGATCGGAACCGCCCTCAGAACTGACCGCCGCCGTCGCTTTGCTTTCAATCTTACGGTATTATGTGTGTGTGCACTGTGTAGCCTGATGGGGAGAGACCGATGCACCCCAAGTTATATACCCGCATAATCACACACACATACCTTTTTGCGCCTTATACATTCATTCAATTAGTCAGCGGTGTCGGAACAGACTGCAGGTTGGCTTCCTCTTCTTTGTGCGCGCGCTTTTTTATACATTTTGTCGTAGATTATAGAGTATAGCAGCCACTGTTGCTGTTTTTTCCACACAATCAGTGTATTGGAAAGAATATTGATTATATGAGCCTAGAAAATTTTCAATCAGTGAAAGTTAAAAAAAAAAGCAAGATATAAGTAAACTTACGCTCGCGTCCCGAAACTTTCGCACACATATCGACCTCGTGTGAAAAGTCGTCGCAGAAAGATGCTACAGTTGTAGTCATCACTTGCAGCACCGGCCCCACCCACGATCACCATCAAGAGTCAAGCATATAATTCGTCGCAATAATAAAAGAAAAAAGAAACGTGTGAACCTGCGACACCTTTTTTGCCAGCGGTCATTCTCACGATCAATCAGCATCTCGCACGCTGCACCGCCCACGCGCTGAAACGTATATAACTGAAACGTCGTCATTAGAGAGAAGAGATCGGCGAGACACGCCTCGTCGTCGGCTCTCTCGTCATCCTTTGCAAAAGTGCAGAAGGGAAGAGGCACAACAAGCATTTCACGGCAATCGAGTATGCCGAGCTTAGTATATATAGCTTGATGCCCCTGTCTCCCTATTTACCGCGGATGTGCTGGACCATTCGACCGACTCCGGAATACGGATACGAATATACAGAATGATCGGATACGGTCTTTGACTTTTGTCCGCAGCGCTGATGCAAAGACGAGACTCGCTTTTGTTCCGTGAGACGAGATCGAGGTTCTTCCGCCAAATTTGAGACTCATCTCGTCGCTATATAGCTCGGGTATACTGTATGCTGAAATGCTGATGCTCTTCAGCTCTCGTATAATATACATTATACATCATTATATACATATAATGTAGCTGGTGTATTCCATATTCCTGTCAGATTTTCAACGATCGCTCGGTATGTGTATACATGATTGTGGATCATGATGACTGCGCAATTCTGTATGTGCAATTTCTATACTAATGTTTTGTCAGCTGTCACGCACACCTATATATTATTATATATTGTAGTTTATAGTTATTATACAAGACGCAACACTGCCGCAGCAATTAATCTCCAAAAATTGGGCAAAGAAAATTTACAAGCCCCTTTCTTCGGGGCTGGAAATGAAAAAGTAGCGGCATCAGCTGCAGTACACGTCCACGTATACTTGTTATACGCGTCGTCTACTATCCCGAGAGCTAGACTACTCGGACTATACCAGCAAATAAGTTCTCCCCTCTAGACTACTACGCGGATTGCAAGATTGCGCTATTCTGCCAAAGAGCTTAGATTGTGGTTTCGTCGCGCCAGTATAAGGATAGTTGGAAGCCGCAGCAGGAGTCTCCTTCAACTGCAGCTTGTTCCTGCGGAGTGCGCACTAAGTTTAGTATAATCCGTCGTGTTTCAGGGCGCGCGCGCGCAAGTATAAGAAGAGCGCACGCAGGGACTCTCCACCGCGGGGGGTACTATTACTACCACCAACTATACATCGGTTAACTTTCCGCTTTACATATATACGAGCCGTAGACAAATTCTTCCTTTCTCTCTCTCTCATCCTCATTTCTACATTTCTATGCGTATTGTGCCCTGTAGCATACCTGACTTTAGCCAGCGCGTGGCTAAGCACAGCGTGTGTCCCACGGCCACCAGTTATACCAAGTATATATAGTATAAAGGCGCTTTTCGCATTAGCGCCAGAAGAAAAGAAAAACAAGCCGGTATAATACATCCAGATGTGGCTTCGGACGAAATTACATCGATGTAATACCGCCCGAGTGTCTATACACGTAGTTGGTCGTCCTGCAGCGCGCTCTGCACGCTTGTAGAGCTGCTGCTGCTGCTGCTGCTGCCTCGGGCCGTTAAGTTTTTCGGGGGGGTTATACCTATAACACATAGGTACACATACACATACCGTATACTCTGGCCCCAAGCCACGCTTTCGATTGGATTGGATCGGCTTAGCGTTGATTTAAGCCAATCGGTAAACAGCCATCAGTCGTCGTAGCTCGTATATATAGATCGTGTATAGTATAGTCTCGACGTCCTGATGCCGGAACTCGGCGGCGCGCTGTTGCGTGCTGCATGCAGCATCAGATTCGATCCCTATGTATACTTGTAGCTTTTTTACCACGCCTTTTCACCTCTCCGCGCGCTTTTTCATCTTCTTTCTTCTTTTTTTGCTTTCGCGGCGGTGCAGTAGTATAGCCTCCGATTTTTCGGCTCGGTTAATTCAAATTCTTATTTTAAAAAGCCCCGCGCACTGGAGGATGAGAGAAAAAAGGAAACGGAGGGGAAATTATCCCTGCTCCCAGAAGTGTGTATTATATATATATATTTATTATTGGACATATATAATCGTTGAATATACTTGAATGTATATGCATACCTAATATTATATATAAAGTCGTCGCGTTGATTTCACGCTTCTCGGAGACAATATTATGATATGCTATATATACATGTACATCGTATTTTAAGCCTATTTAAGTGTGTTTGTTGTATAATATTGACAGCGTACACACATGCGTATAGACCGCTATAGCTGCAACCTCGGCGTGTCTACGTACCACCAATACGTATATATACCTATAAGCATCATGTCTAAACACACTAAACTACATACGTATAATTGGAAAAAATCGAATAACCGCCGCCGCCGGAAAAAGGCGTCGATCGGTCTCCTATATAATCTCCCGTCGGTAATCGTGACAAATGACTCTCGGCGCGATGAATGAGATCGAATATAAGCTGTGGCGCCCGTTTAGTCGTCGTCGCCGGCAGCTGCAGCTCTCTTTCTTATACTCTCTGTTCTTTTTATTTTCTCCAGTATAGCTGCGCAGAGTCAAAAGAGCGTCCCGCTGATACTGGACACGCGCCCGCCTTGCTCCTTCTTATACCTATACATATACATTCATTTTATTATAAGTATTATGTACCAGTATACAGGATATATAATATATACGAGCTACTGTTGTAGCGTCCGACGGCGCGGCATTATGTGTGTGTGCCTATATACATGTATGTTTAAAGCTGCAGAGAGAGTGAGAGCAGCATTAAAAGCAAATAAACACACAGGCATCACAGGCAAACAGACAGACTATACGAGAGCTAAAAAGATCATGATTGTAAAGGCGTGTGTCCACATGCAGTTGTAATAATAACAGAGGGAGCTAGGAGGTATTGTATTAGAGGAAGTGAAGGAGAGAGAGAGAGAGAGAGATCGGTATGCCGCGACACTCGGCTGTTTAGCCAAGATATTTGCGCTCGCAAATATTTGGAGATTGTCTACAGCCCCTCAGCAAGCGCGCGAGCGGGCGCCACTTTATCGGCCGCCAGCGCATATATACACTCTTGTACACCTTATACATTTAATTAATAAAGAAGATTCCCTCTCTCTTTCCACTTTCTCTATATAAGCCGATTAATCCATCACTCGTTTATGCTACATTCTTGGACGATAATACAAGCATAGGAAGAATACTATATATAATTATAACTATATACAGCTCGAGCATTAGCATGAATTTATGTGCATTTATTGGTGCAGTATTCAGCGCTCGAATCACACACACACACACACAACATGGCTGCTGCACTCTGTAGCACGCGGAGGGGCTTATAGGGGCGTATATTTGCACAGGGATCCGTATTTGGCGAGGCAGAGATCGTCGCCGCCGCCGCCGCCGAGGTCCCGGTCAGGGCAGCAGCGCTGTGCAGCCCCAGTGCAGTGCGCGCCGGTATATGGACAGTTATTATGTATGGCCTAGTCGCAGGCTGCAGGGCCGAGTGCTATATATGTGTATAGCACACCGGCAGAGCAAGAGAGAGAGAGAGAGAGAGAGAGAGGTAGCGAGCGGCGAGTTGAGTTGACAAATCATTAACTATGCATCGAGCTGCCCAGCAAATACTCGTTACTAGTGCCTCGCCTCACCCTCTCACCTCACTGCTCTGAGCGCACGCACGCGTATACGTGACCTAACCGTCGACCCCTAAATACATCCTTCACCATTATGCAGCATTATAACGTCCGATCGCGACATCAAATGAGGCCTTTCGATATTTTATGAGCGAGCGAGCGAGCGAGAGAGAGAGAGAGAGAGAGAGAGAGAGAGAGAGAGCGCTTCGTTTGCGCGGGGCTTTGAGCTCTCTCTCTCTCTCTCTCTCTCCCTCTATATTCATGGCCTATGGAAAAGTGAGAGAGAGAATAGTCGCCAGACGACCTCATGGACTATACATCAAACTCGCGAGTAATGACTAATGACTCCGGAACGAGTTTGCGCTTTTGCGCATTCACCCCCTCTCTCTATTGGCTTTTTTATACGCACCGACGAAATCGACTGTGGACGTGTGTGTGCGTCGCTATTTGTATAGCCGTGTGTTTTCGAGCGGCTTCGTTTCCGACCAGAACGTCATTAAAAGCGCGTTTAGCTCCCCCTCTCCGATTTTCCCTATATACTATATACCTCTGATGCAATGCCAATCGAAAATTCTCTATGTACTTTGCGCACAGATAGAAAGAGAGAGAGAGAGAGAACGGTCGCTAATCATTGGCTGAGCGCGCGATTCGACGGCTAAAAACGCAATCAACCCTCGCGGCGTGTAAAACACGTTAAAAACAAAGCGGTACACCCGCGCGCACCGTATACCATGCAACGAGTCAATCGGTTCACGGATGTATTATACATACAGAAAGGGCGAGCTTGCGCGCGCGCTCTCTCTCTGTATATATACTCGGTATTTTCACGAGAGGAGAAATAAAAATCATCGAAACTTAATTCGGCGAAATTTATCTTTCTAACACAGTTTGTATGTATGTCTAGAAATACGTTTTTAACGAGAGCTTTCGTTAATATCTTTATTGTGCATAATGTAAAATGTACAAATGTGATCATCGGATTTATAAGAAACTATTTTCTATACAATCAGCGTTAATTAAGTAATATGATTGTAAAACTATTTACGTATCAGCAATCAAATTAAATAAAACCAAACGCCGCAGTAGCTGCAGCTCGGTTCATTTTTTAAAAATGAATCGGTATACCCTCTCTGTTCTTAATAATACAGATTTATACACGGCCAGGCATATAATCATTCAAAACATTTTTGGAATAAACGGCATAATGCACGCGCGTGTATAACACACAACCGCACACACGCACGTATACTGCAGCTTTGGATTTATCGATTAATAAAGCGCGCAAAAACACGGCAACTCGGTGCGGAGAGGGGGAGAGAGAGAGAGCAAGAGTCGCCGCGCCTCGACGCATATATGAACACTTTATTTGCACACGCGGGCGCGCACCCGTAGTGAGTGGATTTTTCGAGGAAAAAATATTTCCGGCCCCACGCTCAATCGAGGGAAATTTGACGAGAGCGGTTTTGCGCGCTTCTCTTTGTCTCTCTCTCTCTCGCTCCCTGTTGTACAATCGATGCTTTGTGGATTTTTACGGATGCAAAAATACAGAGGCGAGATCCCTCGCGCGCGTTCCCTTCTCTCTCCCGCTAAAGCTTTTACGGCTCTACTGTCGATATTGTAAAGTGCGGGTCGTCATCGTCGTTTCATCTTTTTTCTGTCTTTGCGCTTATTTGGAGACGTATATAGTTGCTGGAAAGTATAAAATAAAACAAATTTTATTCTATATACATACATAATTCAAACACGGGCTCTGCATTAAATTTGAAAAGAAAAAAAAATAGAAAATTATTATAACCATAACTATTAGTCGGCAGCACATACGCATGAGATCTCTAAACTTACGCGCATTAGTCTCTCGACTGCGCAAGGTATATCATATTCTATTACAGCTCGAGCACTGCTCGAGGCAAAGTCAAACAATTCGCAAAGCGCACACTGGAACACGTATAGTTCCACCTATAAACAGCAGAAGAGCTAGAGAGAGAATATCTCGTTTAAGTATATACGCCGGAACTCATCTTTCGCAGCTCCGAATCCGTTACATATAACTTATAATACTTTATTCTTTCCGAAATTAAAATATTTCTTGCTCTGCTCTCCAATTGAGTCGTTAATTTGCCCCGTGTATTATTATATTTATATTCAGTGTAGTACACAGTATACGCATGTTAAAGCATGAAAATGATGCGAGAAACGAAGGATATAGGTACGCGATGATGATGATTATGAGGATGACTATGATCGTATACGCAGCAGCTGCATAATTTAGCGTAACGGTAATTCGCCTATTAAAATAGGAGTGTGTATAGAATCGAGGGGAAGAAAAAAAAGTGACATCGGTTAAACGCGATAAATTTTTGACGCGCCGCCAATTAGGATGCGTTATGTGTGTTATATGTGGCGCACAGGAAGAGTTGCGGCCGAGCGATGCGTGACCTGTGTGGGGTTGTCGTATATATATATATACACATGTATATGTTATAGCCTAGAGTGGTATATAGAATCGAGGGGGGGCCTGCCTACGCGTTTAGGCGAATTATCGAGGATGATGCGTCGACAATGAGCTGCACCAGCCACCCCTTCGTGGCTTATATATAACTGCTGCTCTCTACTCTCTGCTCTGATATGCCGAGAATAAGACACGTATTTTTTTTCTTTCTTTCTTTTTTTGTTTACTGATGATAACAGTTCCTGTTTTCTCAATTTTGTATACCACTGCAGCTATAATTAATAAACTTTTACCATCTCGTTTGTGCACTCTTGTATACATATATAGGATGGTTGACCTCCAAGTCTCAGCCCGAATATATTCATCTCAATGACTCGAGCGCTTCAAAGGAAATTGTGCCTCTGGTTCTATAGCCACTCCTTTCTCGCACACGCACACACACACGCGCACACCTACTCTCTCGAACGAGAAAATCCGAAATCGAGGACGAGATACACGCGGCGCTAATTACCGGTCGCGCTAGAGATGATATATTGCGTTAATCGCGCGCAGCAACTCTTTGAAGCTACGCCGCGATCGCGCGCTACAGCACACACACACACACACCGAGTAGAGCCAAAATTATGCCCCAATAAAAGCGAGAGAGAGAGAGAACGTCCGCACCCTCCTGCTGCGAGAGCCGCCTTTATATGCAAACACACGTAAGCAAACTCGGTTGGCTTAGTTACAACGAGATAAGCTCTGTTCTCGCCGAGAGAGCTGGCGCAAGAATTTTTCACGCACCTCACGCTTGCGATATAGTCCTACACTATATATATATACGATAATAAAAAAATAGCAATAACAGTAAAAGAGGGTGGCCCTTGGCTCGTTAAACGAAAATGAGGGACAAGAGAGAGAGAGAGAGAGAGAGATTCGTTTCCGGTCGCGTGGACGCACATCGGAGCATCGAAAATAAAAAAAAAAGAGGGGTCGCGTCGTGTCGTACAGGCGCGTGCCGATGACGACGAGGAGCAGTAATTACGGTGACCACTTGTGTGAGGACAGAAAAATTGTGATCGATTTGTTTATACATTATGCAGAGTGTGTACTCGAGCCGCGAGCTTTCTCACGCTCCATCGTTTTCTCACGTGGAATTTGTCGCCGCGCGCGCGCACGCATGTATAATTCACTTTTTCGTGATGTATGTAAGCACAGCTATACTGTCCCCCGCGGGAGATAGTAGTGCATATAACGCTCGGCCCTCATAAATATATAGGTACATATATGTGCGCGCAATCGCGGTATAGATATATACAGCAGCTTGCGCGCATATATACGCACCAGAGCTGCTGCAGGGAGAGCAGTAGACATATGTATATGCTCGCTCAAATATTTCCCGGTTAAATATTTGATCTGCTTTTTATTCCATTTATTAAAAGCCGCGAAGTGACTGCTGCTCATGTGACGATCTAATTGTGACTATATAGGTACTCTCTCTCTCTCCCGCTGCAGTTCCGAACACGATGTGCATTTTTCCTTTTCTCTCTTTCGTTTCGTATATAATCGGCCGTCGGCGTATATACATTTAGGCTGATGCTGCAGGACACTCTCTCTCTCTCTCGCGTAGCATTACCTAGATTGTACGCGGACGACGCTCGGTCAATATATTCATCGCGACGGTGGCGGCGACTGGGATGAAAAGCGGGACTGCACGTACATAGACCGGGAGATTGGTCGCGTATATATATAGCACCTATATACGTGCAGCAGCAGCAGCGCAGTGCAGCAGAGCGAAGGCTAAAGAGGAAAGAGAGGGAGAGAGAGAGAGAGGGAGGGAGTGGCGCAAACATTTGCCTGCCGCCCGGTAAATTAAAAGCACACAGAGCAGCGGCTCCGAGCACGTCACGAGAGAGAGAGAGATCGGAACTACTACTACTACTCTTCTATAATATATCCTGTGTATGTATGATGTAAGTATATGCACTGTATGCAACGATGCACTTCTTCTTATCTTATCTTCTTCTTCCGACACGCTATCTTGGCCAATTTCCAAATTCGGAAACTTGACGGTCGCGAGTGTCGGAAAGCGAATCCGATCGGTTTTTTTTTTGCAGCAGCATAACCGAGCATTACACACACTGATGCTAGCTGCTACAGCTGAGCTGAGAGGTGGTGCAAAGGTGCCGGCGACTCTCTCCCTCTCTTTCTCTGTTGACGCGCAAATATTTGCCGCAGCATACACACCGCCGCCGCCGCCGCCGTCGGCATAGTCGACATTTGGCCCTCCTCTCTCTCTTTCTATATAGATATAGGTATGTACACGTTTTTGCACGACTTCAGCACTAGATTCTCTCTTTCTCGCTCTCGGGTTGCATTAAAAATTATATATCTCGACCAACCAGTCCGATTCGGTGCTATACTCGGGGAGGAGGATCCGACTGCTGCATGTGCGAACACAAGTGAGAAAACTCCTTTTGAAAAATTCGTTTTCAACTCGTATTTATTGTAGAAATTGAATATGTTGAGCGAAAACTCGTTGAAAAGGTGAGTAATAAGTCTGTAAAATAGATGGAAAATCTCAAAATTACTCACGAGATAATATACACTTTTTTTCGGCTTTTTTTGCGAGCATACATAATATTATTCGATATACGACAACAAGTCCATTATGACACCCCCTTCAAGTCTTTTAAACGGCAGAAAAAGGCAAGATAAAACTGGTTGTTGTTCTTTTTGAACGCATCACGTAAAAAGCGTATATTTTTCTCGTTATAGATTTCGCCATAAATATAGGTATACATCAGAGGAGATCTCGGCCTTGTCCCCGGTAAAAGGGATAAGACAAACATTTGTGCCCGTTATGTGTGACGACACACACACTCGTGTCGCAACCCTTTTCTCATCCCCGAGCTTATCGGTACAACAACAATGTTATTCGATCGATTCGTGATGGTGCTGACTACTGCATCAGTATATGGCATTTGTACCTTTATACTCCCCTATATTATTTTATTGTTTCCCTCGAGATCAAGTCACTCACACACACACACATAGACTTTCCATTTTACATGTTTTCCTTTGGTTGGCCGGCCGCTCTTGTGGTGTGCCCGCACGTTATCATCCTTGCGGTGGCAGCGTCTGGAGGACACTATATACTAGTGGTCTTTGAATTAATTATCGCGCAATAATGAAGAGAGCTCGAGAGTTTCAGTGGCTTGTGTGGTCGGGACCCGAGCTTGATACACATTCCGAGCTCACTTTAAGGGCGAGTATATAAATCGCTGAGAAAATGTACGCGCACGCGGGATATAATTGATTTGAAAACAACTGGCGCACACACACACACACGCAAGAAAAATGCCGAGTTGGATATCTTGATGCGGTTGCGCTTTTGATTCGAAGAGAAAGAGGGAGAAGGAGATTATATACTAGGCCGGGATATATACTATATATAGTACAGTAGATGTACGTATATATATATAGGTATACGCGCTCGCGCTTGTTTGTCCCGCGCAAACTTGGTTTTTGCAAATAGAACCACGTGCTACTACTGCTCATTCACTTTCGCCTCTTCCTAGTCTTTTTCTTTCATTCGTTCGTACCAACATCACACATCAGTGTCGCGCTATAGCTCTTACTCTTTATTTTCCTCCGAATCCGCGACTCCCTTGGGCACACACACACACACACACACACACACAGGCGACAACTGCCTCGATATGCGCTCGACAATACTGGATCAAAGGAGAGAGAGAGAGAGAGAAACGGGAAAATATTTTCTCTACCGATTCGAGCATCACATCAGCATCAGCGCTCCTCGTCTTTTGAAAAGTTTTTATTCCTTTGTCTCGAGTGGCTCTCGTACATATACATATATTATACCGCAGTATAATGAACCGGCGCGCGCGATTGCCCAAGTCGGTAGCGCGCGAGAAAGGAATGCGTATATTCGCATCAGCAGCAGCTAAAATCCGAAAGTCACTTGGAATAAATTCGAGAGAGTCATTCACGCTGCTGCTTCTTCTTCTTCTTCTTCTTCATTCAGGCTTCATCGATGAAAACAAGGGACCCACTGTCTGTGTGAGTGAGTGAATGGACATGGCCTCGTCGTCCTTCTCTCATATATGCGTGATGCGAGAGATGTTTTCTCCTCGAACGACGACGCGAAAACACGATTCGTGTGGGCAGCCGAGAGAGAGAGAGATAGATGCTATATACACTAATTGAAGGAGCGCACGGTAGCTGGCATTTTGATTAACACCTCGAGAGACTAGTGCGCGGCCACACACGCATGATTCGAGGCCTTGGAGAGAGCCCAAGGCTTCTTCATCAGGTTTATCCACATAATATATAAATTATATGAAATGCCCGCAGAGAAAACCGAGCATCAGACAGTATATACATATACAGAGCGCGATTTCCGGTATACCCAATATATCGATTTGAATATCAAGTACATGCTTACGTCTCTTATATGTGCTAAAAGCGCAGCGCGAACGCTCTCAAAACGACTAGAAATTCGCGGAATAATAACACCACGTACGCCCAGTCCCCGACGGTGTCATTTTCCTACCGCGTCGCGTCCACGTCGTCCGCGAGCCCGTGTCTCTCTCTCTCTCTCTGATGATGGAGTGGTTCGCCCAGCTCAACCCTCGAGTGTCCTCCTCCTCGTCTCCGCGCGCATGTACTCGAGTCCCTCGCGCTCGAGAGAGAGAGAGAGAGAGAAAGAGTCGAGAGGCTCCCTTTTTTTACAGCTGCTGCCTGGGTGGTCCACTCTCTTCTCTCTCTCTTTCCTGGCTTTACACACGCCGAGCATGCATGCATTAGGTCTACCTATACTCGCGGTATAGCAGCTCTCTGTGCTTTTCTCGCGATATAAAAGCGATAAACGTAGTATACGTATATAGCGTGGGTGCGCGCGTCTACGTGATAACATGACTGACTACGGGTGAGGGTGGCAGGGAGAGAGGCCAGTTGGCTGTATACCGAGAGCAATATGGCCGATTCATCATGGCGTGTCGTCTGTTATCCGTAGATAAGGTCTGACCCTATATCCTTGCCGTCGTGTCGCTTTGCTTGGCCCAACCGAGGCTCATCCTATATATGCGTACATGTATTATACGTATAGTAGACAATAGTCTGTCTAATGTTCATCATATATTCTAAAGACATAAAGATGAGGAATCTTTCGCGCTCTATTATGCAAATTCTGACAATTATCAAGTAAAATATCAAGTAAATATATTATATATGTAGAACATAACAGGTCATCGGTAAACAAACAGTGGAGACCGAGTTATAAATAAATAAATAAAAATATAATAAGAAAACATTCTATTAGGTATATTCTTAGGATTGCACACGCGCTATACGAACCTTGTGCCGTCGCACCGCGCCGCTGATGCATCAGAGAGACAACATCAGCAGCGTCGGGTCGAGAGTCGATTTGATTTTTATTACTGCGTCTCCTGCGTTTGCGAAATGTGAATTTTCATCATTTATATATGCAAGAGACAAGAGACAAACAGCGAGATGATTGTGAAACACTGACAAGTTGATTGAATTACCTCAATTGCAGGCTTTAAGATGTTAAAAAATAAGCGTATTCGTTTGCTGGACTCCTGTATATATACTATACATATATGCAATAAATTACTTGCGTAATCTGTGAGGGAACGCGAAAGCTTTATTACTTGCGAAAGCTATTTTCGTTAATTATTTTTACGCAAACATGCGAAAATTGCTTTTGTTAAAAATTACTAGGCGCACAACGTCATATGCAAGCGAAATAAAACGACGATATTATTCATTATGTCAACCAGAAAGAACACTTTTGTATACATAGGTATGTTTCAATTTTATTATTATATTTAGCTAATACTTGGTTATAACCGACAAATCTATTTGAATATAAAACGTTAATATTTACTTATTATCATTATTGCTAATTTTTTTGTTTGTACTTTACAAGTACGTTCACTCGTCGACCAGATTAATTCGCACTTTCGTCAAGTCCCAAGTGATTTCCAGATAATTCCTTGTTTTTAGCGCTGTGCAAAAAATCCCAAGCATTATTTGCATTATACGATCACTTGGCTTGAAAAGTTGCAACATCTGAAAATTAGCTGGAGCCGAGTCGACGAGTGATAATGAATTCCAAGAACAAAGCAAACATTCAAACTTGATGATGCTATCCATCAATAACCTCAAAGGGGAAAAAAATAACAAAATACATGGACAATACAAATGTGCTGAACTAGATATCACGTGTCTTCGTGGATATGCCAACCAAAATGCGAAAAAAATGAGATGTAATGATTACATATATTGGTTATAACCGCCGTCATGCATGCAACAATATCATTTAGGTGAAAAATATTGAAATGAGTATCCATATTGACGAGAAAAACAAAAAATCATTTTAGAAAAGTAGTATAAACAATGGAGGGTGAATATATTAGTAGACTACTCAGTACTCACATCGTGTGTGCATCAGAGATATCCGACGCCACCGAGTTGTATTTTACAAAATGCGTTGCAATGTTCTCTTCATTACATCTTTATACACACAAGTAAATAAACACTATAAAACTTGTCACGATATCCTGGTTTTTAGTTCAACAGAAGTGAAACTACCGGTAGGTATAATAATGTACATACATATACATATACGTGTGTGTCCTCTCGCTTCCCGCAGGAACACATGTCACGACAGTAAATCAAGTGTATAGTCTCGCGCAAAGTGCGATCTCGTATCCTTGTTCCAGTCAAACGATTACTTTTTACATTAGCTCGTCAATTACTTACACAGGAATTAGACAACAGGCTTTTTCAAATGGAATATCCAAACGATATACGCGACAAACGTCGGACTTGTTTTCGAAACAAGCAGAGACATCCAGCGAGTTGGAACATGCACCTCAGACCTCACCGTATACTGATTGTGAGTCTGCGAAATGCCGATTGGTGGCGCCATCTGTTGGTAGTTGGAAATGTAAACTTTTGGCTTACCGACAGACGGCTGAGACGGGCACACCGAGGCTGATTGGCTCTGATATATACTAGCTATTATACATGCGTCACAATGGATACAACAATCGTGTTGCTCTTGCGGTGTGCTTGCTTGCCAAACCAAGCATCAGTAAAGTGCGTTTCGGAGCAGTGCTTCACTAAATTTAGGTTAACCTGATGTGATCGTGGTTCAGTTTTTCCTGGGCAAACTTGTGTATACAAAAACAATCGAGTGAACTCATTCTATAATGCAATAAAGTGATTAGCTTGGCTCTTGTCAAGATAAGACAATAATATTTCCACCCATGGATGAAAAATGGACTTCCAACAATTCAACGAATAAACATTGTCAGTTGCAGATAGACTATAAAATGCCTTGCTGGTACTACGAAAAGAAGGAGCTCCGTAATACACCATCGATTCAAGATGGAATTGACTATGAAACAGAGTGTAGATACAGAAAAGAAGGTGCACGATTTATCATTGATGTTGGTACAAAAATGGATCTCGGTTATAATACCATGGCTACCGGAGTTGTGTACTTTCACAGATTTTACATGTTTCACTCCTTTAAAACGTTTCCTCGATACGTAAGTATACTATGTTTGATGTACTCTAACAAAACTTGGACATGATATTCAAAATACTGGACAACTTGTGATTACTCAGGTGACTGCATGCTGCTGTTTATTTTTGGCTGGCAAGGTAGAGGAGACGCCTAAAAAATGTAAAGATATCATCAAGACTGCCAAGACACTGCTGACGGATCAAAAATTTGCAACTTTTGGAGAAGATCCAAAGGAAGAAGTAATGACATTAGAAAGGATTCTATTGCAAACCATTAAATTTGATCTGCAAGTAGAACATCCTTACAGTTATTTGTTAAAATATGCCAAATGTCTCAGAGGTAATTTGTAATTTCACAATCTATTTTTATCATCATTTTGTCAACAATATCTGAAACCAAAATTATTTTCCAGGTGATAAAAACAAATTGCAAAAGATGGTCCAAATGGCATGGACATTTGTTAACGACAGGTATTGCTTACAATTTTCAAAAAGCTGCTTGCATCTTATTATTATTATTATTATTATTATAATATTTGCATTTATCTTGCAGTTTATGTACTACTTTATCACTTCAATGGGAACCAGAAATCATAGCTGTAGCTCTTATGTATTTAGCTGGAAAGCTAAGTAAATTCGATGTAGTTGATTGGAACGGTAGACTATCAAAGCATTTGAGATGGTGGGATATGTTTGTTGAAGATGTTACTATGGATTTGTTGGAAGGTAATATTCCATTTTCTTTTTATTTCAGAATATTAGAATTTTCTACTAAAAGAACTGTATTTTCTTGATTTGCAGATATTTGCCATCAAGTGTTAGACTTATACTCTCAAGCGAATAGTGCAAAAACTCCAGAATCACCACCAATGACACCATCTAATGAGCCTTCCAGAGAAAGGCCCACAGCGCCACCAACTATAATGGATTCTGCTTCGAATACACCTAATGGTAATAGTAATCTTGATGATTTCTTTATTCTCAGATCAGACAATTTATAAATTTATAAAATAATAATCAAGAGAAGGAAGAAGGTTATCATTTATCTTGGCGAGTCATTTTGTGATATCTGGCTGACATTTAAAAGTATTAAACCAAAATTTTTTCAATGGACGTCGAGGTGATATCAAAATGACTTGCAGAGATCAATAAC
>UCQR01013997.1:6335-17137 GCA_900474235.1 Cecidostiba semifascia | reverse complement strand
TTTTTTTTTTTTTTTTTTTTTTTTTGCAAGGATATGAGTCTTCTTTTTTAACGCAGGGCTATACTTCCACGTGCTTCTGACGATGCTGTGGGGACTGCGGAAATTTAATATATGCGCGGCTCTGCAGAGATGAGGAACCAGTTTTTCTCCGCGCGTGTGCGCCTAATATGGTACCGATTCGTCTCTTTTGGAGATGATGATTTTTACGGCTCTCGTTATTGCTGTACACGTTTCGCGCGCGTAAAAATCTTGCGCTAATGAACTGTAAAACGATCATTTCGACGCTGATAATTGATCCATAATATTTGCCAGTATAAAAAAAAAATAAGTTAAACACCCGCGATATACAGAGTATACTCTCTCGCACACAATATAATAAAGAGCAAAGTTACAGTGGGTATATAGGTACAGTATACAAAGAGGATCGAGAGGTAGCGAAGCGGCAGCGGCGGCGGCATTTAACGTCGGCGTGGCAGTGGCTGTAGAGACGGAAAAGGCGCCTCGAATTCGATTCGACGCGATCCTGTTACGGAATGCCTTTTCCTCCTCTCGCGCCGAGTATAGTTCCTGTTCCTTCGGTGCGCCGTTGCAATTATGTGTGTGCTCGGTGTGAAGCGGAGAGAGAGAGAGAGAGAGGAGATGGGGGTTCACGCGCGGAGGTTGTACACTATAGCTGCGTAAGGATAAGGAGGTTTAAATGGATCTTTATGTTCTCTCTTTTTTTATTTGTTTGCAGTGTGTGTGTGCGAAGATTGTTTTTTGATCGACCCCGAGATAATCTATTACGGGATACACAATATTATATACGAAACGAATATAATTTAATTATGAAATAGTTTCGCGAAATTCTGGCTTTATAATTAAAATATTCCTTTGCAAATTTCATCACTCTGCAAACTCTATTCCGCGCTTCGAATTTCAAACATTAAATTAATAACATCAAAGTTATCATCAACAAAGCCGATGATTAAGACGCTTGTTTATAATTGAAAAATGAAAAATCCCAGTAATCCGGGGGCGCGGAGCAGTAGGCTAAACAAACACCCGCGCATTATCGAACGTTCGTCGGTATACCCAAAGCCTTCTCGATGCATATAGGCGCCGCGGCCCCGTGAATCAGTGGGTCATCGCGCGAGACAATGGAGAGGATAAAACCGTTTTATACAATCGAGTTTGCGAGAGCGCGGCAGCAGCAGCAGCAGCTCTTGAAGCCTTCGGGAATTCGCGCGCAACGATCGATGTATTTATTGCGCTTTTGCACTGCTGCTGCTGCTGAGAGGATCGAATCGAGGTCGGAGAGGTAAATGGGATTTTTCGAGTACAGCAGCAGCAGCAGCAGCAACCGGCTAATCGTGAGGAGGCTTGTGCGCATTTGGCGTTTCTGGTATTGCCGTCATTTTTTTGATTCGAATTATACTGGGGGCTCTTTGATGCTCATTTTATTGTTATCGATGCTCGGAAATGCAGTTAGCTTGTTATTAAAATCAATCAAAAGTTTTTTAAGGATTGGGTTTTATAGAACATGTTTGATTCGTAAACAAGAATAGTCAATTTTCTACCAAAGGGATCGTTTCGATTCCATTCACCGAGTCAATCATTGAATTATCAAGTTCTCTCCAGCGAGAGACACCAGAAAATTATTCCCGATTCCTCGGACTTCTCTCGCATCTCTCTCCAAAGTCTAGCATCACCGTCGTCGTCGTCTTCGTCGTTCCACGCGATCGCTTCTCGCTTCTACACCTATATACCTATATACACTTCTATCCTATACATAAAGTTTCAGAGCAGAGGCTCTCTCGTGTAGCACACGGGGATAGGAGGTCTTTAACCCTAGCTTGTCGGACTGTATGTGTGTGCAGTGCAGCGCGGCGCGGAGCGACGTGTGCACGCGCTAATGAAAGCCGCCGGCCACGAAATTTCCGTCTTTGAATGAGCCGCCAAGCGTTTGTCGAGAGAGAGCTGCTGGATTCTGGGTTTATAGAGAGAAGAGCTGCTGCTCTCTGCTGTTATTGTGTGTATGGATGTGGGCTAATGGTGGCGTGAATGGGAATCGCGGTTTTGAGGTGGCTGCAAAGGTATCGGATTGTGTTTAGCTTAACCCTTCGGAAATGAGCTGATCTTTTCGTATACATATGTGTTTGAATTATACTATGTGTCTAAACGCTGTGTTCAATTTATTCGTCATGCCTCTGTAATATAAAAAAAAAAGAATAAATTTAAAAACATCAGGACTTTGAATGATTTCAGCTTGCGTTACTGTATTGCATGGAAGATAGAAACTATTCTTTAAGATTAGAATAGCCATGCCGAAAATCTGACTCACAAAACTTTTAGAAAGTCCTCCCTATGCAGTATAACGATCATCTGAATACATATCGATTGATCCAATTCTTCACGCGATAGATCTGCGAGCTATTAGCGAAACAGAGCAAAATAAAAAAAATTCCTCTCCTCCATATCTCCATTCTCCTAAACAGGCTTCTTCTCAGTGCACTGCATTACGCAACAAAGCCAATAAATAACCCAAAACTCCCGCACGGCGTAGATGCATTTTTAAGCACCTTTCAATGATCATAATTGCAAAATCACCCTCTCGTATAAATCACTTGTCCCCAATAATCCATATACGACGAGAGAAAAAAAAACAATAATACTCAAAATCAATAGACGCCCGATTTGCGGCAGCGTCGAACAAATCCCTCCGCGCGCCGGCGTTTGCATAATTCGCGTATGTGCGCGCTGCAGTGCGCAAAAAACGACGCGCGAAAAATTGCGCGCGGAGAAGCTGCTGCTGCAATTTCGCGGCGCCAGTGTGTGTGTGTGTGTGTAAATCTCGAGCGGCGCGTAATGAAGCGCAATTACGAGCGAGCGTCTCTATATATATATATGCATGTGGCCGGTAGAGGTTGCTCTCGATTTATGTAAATCGGCCGCAGCTCTCTAGCGCACGGTCTGGTGATAAAACAGCGAGTGGCCATAGCTTAGTACGGTTTTCGCAGCCGGGAGAGAGGAGAATAGGAATTTTGATGGACGCGCGAGAGGATGGCTTGCACCGCCGTCGCTGCTACTTACTACTCGCTTTTCTACTGTATGAGATGTATTATATAGGGGGAGCGTAATTAAATTTTAGAGTTTTCTGGGTCGTTGAGCTGAGAGTTGTTGTTATTAGGGGTTTTATGGGACGGCTCATCGTGTGGTGTGTTGAGTGGATGTGCGCGTTTGTAGTAGTATTTGAAGGAATTTTTTTTTCAATTATTTTCATTGCCTAGTAGATTATTGAGCGACTCATTATACAGATGTACTGTGGACTGTATATCTGGTTAAGGCTTTTTAAGAATTTCTTATTAGTGGTTTTGGTATTCATTCTATTAAGAAGGGATATAAATTCTATTTAATTTTTCATTGATAATTATTACGAATATAATAAAGACATCAATGCAGGACTAGCTATAATTAACAACGTAAAAAAGCAATATTCTTCAGATCGACGCAAAAAAAAGGCTATCCGGAACAAGAAGAGCGTAACTTTCAAAGTTGTATATACGAGACGCCTCGCTTATAGAGAGGCTCTCGCCTTGTGCACGAGACCGGGCGATTTTCCATTAAAAGCCCTCCTCCTCCTCCTCTTCTTTTTCCTTCCAACATTTCCGACGACGAGAACACCTTCTTAACTTTTTTTCCCTTCCACTTTTACACACATACAAGTATATACACACAAGCGGCAGCAACTCGCAGGACACTGAGTGAAAGTCACGAAACGAGCGACAAGGGATAGAGGAAGTCACGATACTCCAGCTTTCTCGGGCAAAGCACCGGAGAACAGCTATATAGTATATAGACTATACTATACTCGCGGAAAATAAAGGATATATACGCGGCGACAAAGGCGATTCGCGACGAGGGGGTCAGAGCTGAGTGTTAGTTCTGAGAGAAAGCTAGTTTTGAGCAGAAGATGCAAGCTTGAGATATACCGCCGGGATGGGACAACGACGACGACAACAGAGGGCTTCGTCGTGGTTTAGTAGGCGACGTTGTTTAGGAGAGAAATTTGCGCGGGAAGACACAGGACGATAAATATAAAGTTTAAAAGCCCAAGACGGCTATGATGCTGCAGGTGAGAGGTTTTCACGTCGTGATGCTGGGTTAATTAGAGGACGAGATCGAATATGCTACTACGCCTTTGTTCGAAAGATCGGACTTTATATATATATTGGAGATATTCGTTGTTTATTATACAGAGCTCGAGCGTTTTATAGTAGTGTACATTATCCACTCTTCTGATGTGCGGGTGATTATTATAAAGTCGTGCGCGAGAAATATATAATAATGCATACGCGGATAGATGGAAAATTACGCCCGAGGTGTTTATACACACATTCTGCTGAATCACACACAATTATATATAAATATTTTTCGCTTTACGCAACTGTCTTGATTAGTTTCTATATTATTATACTCTATACGATTTTCAAATCACACGAAATAAGTGCCGCACAAACTCTTCTCTCTCATCTCTCTCTCTCTCTCTCTCTCTAGCTATACACTCTCAAACGAAGAATCACGCTCCGTCATTAGCTCTCCCCCCGAATATATTAGAAAGTTCTCCTCCACGCTGTAGCCACACAATTAAAAAAAGCAAGCAGCAACAAAAAAGAGCAGCAGTCTATATAACCAACACACACTGGCCGATTCAATTTTCATCACGTACGCCATTTTCTCTCCACAGATTGGCGCGACCGCACTATATACGTTATAATATTCCCGCGTGAAAATTGCCGGCCGCCCTCCCATTATAAGACGACCCACATTCGACTTCGAGAGAGAGAGAGAGAGAGAGAGAGAGAAAGGGAGAGATAGTATACCTTGAAGCAAACACCATTTTTCAATTACGTTTTGGAAATCGAAAGCGCGTAATGCAACGGCCGCTTTCTTCGTACTCAACCCTTCCGCCAAAAAATCGAGGTCATATATATATACGCGCGGTATTATTGTTGCACCTGCGCGACAGGTGGTTTCGCTGATATGGCGCGAAGGAGACGCGATATCTCTGTTGCATCGTCGTCGTCGAGCTTGCGATTTTCCAAACTGCTGACGCGCGGTGGCTTCTCTTATATGCGATATTGAATGATTGTTTGGTGGTAATAATTTTTCTCTTTACGACGAGATACCATAATTGGCTGATTGCGACGAAGTCTATAGACTTAATTTACGATGTCCTTCGCAAGATACATAATATTACTGTGAATTTTTACAACGCGATAAATCATTCGAGAGTTGATTAGCGTTGACCGACACGAATACGCACGAACGGTTTTATATTCTCATCTGCTATTTTTTTAGCAAAAGGATCTCCGAATTTCTAAAACAAACAACGACAACGAATCAAAAGTCCACGAAAGAAAGAAAGCACTACAAAACAAGTATATATGTATAAAGACACACTCGTGGATCGAGCAGAGCGTGATGTACTGAACGGAGGAAAGGAGGATGGTAATGAGTCGGAGTATATATATATATACGTTGTGTCGGTGCGAGGTGGCAAGCAGAGCGTGGCCTACGCGGCCCAGTGCCCATCTCGCTTATATATAAATATATATCCACTGTATACGCGCCGCTTTTGCGTATTAAAAACACGACCGCGATATAGGCTTTGTGTGCCGTTGTACATAAGGAACGTCGATGTAGATTTATGTGAGGAGTCTCAGGGTGATCCAAATCCGTAGAGTGATTTGAAAAAGTTTGTTTATGAAGAGAAAAGCTTTTGATGAAATGCTGCTGCTGTATGTTGAAGAATCCTATCCTCTTCTACTGACATATTTTCTTACATTTTTGACTAAAAATTGTATATTACGTTTGAAATGGAATATCTTTTTTTGAAATAACATTTATAAGAAACGGGGTAGCCGAAAAACACGTAATTCAGCATTATAATCGTGAGGAATCTCAGAGAAAGAACTGGTTTACACACAACGACGTAAACGTTTGCATATATAACATTCACAACAGAGTAGCACTCCTCTCCCGCTCTATCTCTTCCTGTCTTTCTCGCCGGCAATTAGCTCCCCACCTTGGCTCGTTATGCTGATGCACCGGAGCACACGTACAAAACACAATAGCTCTCTCTCTCTCTCTCTCTCTCTCTCTTCACGAGACCACCGCCGGAATTTCGAAAAAGCCTTATACGATGGCGAAAGTGCGATGACACGTTACTTCATCTCTCGGCTAATTAATTTGCAGCAGCGGCGGTGGCGGCCGCTTACTTACGTCCGGGACTTTAAACCTAACGAGGTAGTTCTTTTCTCTTTGTTGCTCGCCGGCATTATAGTACTTGTATACAGTAGGTGTATTCACGCGCTCGGGAGCGTCTTTTTGTCTATATATTCTACTGCTGTAGAGTTGCGTCGTCGTCGTACGCACGGTTACGACGAGGTATTCCACGTGTATACTCTGCTAAACGTGCGCGCAATTGTTTTTGTTGATGAGAGACTTAGCGGTATATGGCTTTTAATTTCGCTGATTGTTCGTGGATTGCTGCTCTTTTTTGCTGATTCTCTCGCGACGACTGCAGGAATTGTTTCTCATCGCGTTCTTGTTGTTTGATTAGACCTATAAATGCGATGTTTAAGTCTTACGTTATACTATCTCGCATTAACTGCTTCAGTATTAATAGAAACTTGATAAAAAAAAGCGTTTACAATGGGATCGAATTTGAAGAAAATATATCGTTGAACGGTCAATTTAAAATAATTCCCTCACACACTTTATCCTGAAACAATCGCCCAGCTTCGTATAATATACTCAAACGGCCTCATCTGCCTCACAATCTCCACAACTCGCCAAGCGCAATTAACCTCGCGCTATCTCCGAGAGTCAGACATCACCACATACTTGCATTATACAGTCAAAAAGCGTGTAGAAATAAAAACGAAGGCGCGTAAACAGGAAGCGCATGCAAAGAACGCACTACATACACTATATACAAGGATGCGATACGACCTTCTCATTCGCGCGCGCGCGCCTTTCTTCCCTTTCCTCTCTCGAAACTTTAGAGGCTGCTTCTGCGAGGCAAGCAATCCGACACTTCTGCCCACATCCGACGAGGCGTCGAAAGGGGTTTCCCCCCTGTGCGCGTGATTATATATGTGTGTGTGAGAACACACCGCGAGGGTTTCCCTTGTTGCAGCCCCTTTTCCGTTTCTGACGAGAAGGGCTGTGATGCTTCCTTCTTATTTCGTGCTGCTGCTGCTGCTAGAGCTTTGTATGTGCCATGATGATAATGGTTTAGAGAGAGAGACGTGAGGGTGCGAAGGAAATGGGGCAATTTTTGGAAGTGCCGTCGAGGCAGCAGCTCTATTTTTGAACTTTCTTTTGTACTCGAAATAGACATACACACACGTAGGGACTTCAAACGAAATTTTAAGGGTTTATTAGGTTCTCGCGCGGATGGTAACTACTTGCGCTGTATTATACTGTGGACATTAGTCATAATCCTTTGTGTAGATCTTTGAAGAGGTTTTTAACGTCATAAGTTGGCTTTAATAGTATTCATAATATGACCGAATAAAGGTCTCCACCAAACTAATTTAACTTCTACCTAATTGCCTATTTTTCCAGCAAAGGTTGACTTTAAAATTCAGTAGCTCTCCTCGCCCTACTTTGGCCCTTTTCCTTTTTGTTTCACTCGCTCGCACTTCATTCACTCTCGCTGTGCAAGCCTGCACTACACTCGCTTTTAATAACCGAAGAAGTATCCCTGCGGTTTAAAGTAGCACAAGTACTGAACTCGTCTTCCGCGCGCATCAACCAACCTGCTCTTCGTCTTGCTAAATGTGTCTCATTTGTTCGATTTTCTCTCGGACGAGTGCTTCGCTCTCGAGGAGGTACTTTTTCAGCTGTGGCCATTTCGAAACGTGTAATTAGTATTCGGCTGGGAAAAATTAGTAAAAAGACAGTGTTGGTTATCTGCTAAAGCAATTGTTATAAACCTTGTGCTAATTGAAACGGTTGGACGTGGAATGTGATTGTTTGATAACAGCGAGTAAATAGCGAAGATATAAATTCCGTTGTAACGTCGGCCTTGATTACACATTTGTTCAGCGCGGCGAATGTAAATATTTATGGACAAACGGACAGATTTTGTGTCATTAATATAAGTGCGAGTTATCGTCATTCTACGCTGCACTCGCGGCTATATTGGCTTGTTTGTTGGAGTCGTTTGAGTACCTCGTTTGATTTGCGTCATACAACTTTACAACGACTAAACTTTTATTATACTTTTCAATTAACCTGTCTATAATTTTTCAATTTTAATGAATGAGTCTATTAGCTTATACACCTTGGATTACCTTCGGAAACACGTTCTAATTGAATCTTTCTTTTTTCTTGTTACAGGTGAGTTACACAATAACGATCTCCAGCCACCAAATCCCTTATATATTGCGTAAGTAAACGAGCGAAATATACAACAACCGCATCAGCACCACAAAAGCGAGATCGTTTCTAATCTCATCGCAAGCTCACAAGAATTCCCCATCGCGTATACACACACACACACACACACACACACACAGACCAAAACAAACTATCACTCTCGTTCACCGCAAAAACACTCGACAATAACGTAACAGAGAGCGACCGATCGAATCACTCCACGATCATCATCCGCTGCAACACACACACATCGATCGATCCGGTCTTCTGTGGCGCGCCGCGAATCCGATCCTCCGCAGGTATCGATTTCCAGAGCGTGCGAATCGCGCCTACGATTCTCTCTCTCTCTCTCTCTCCTTAACGTCGTCGTCTTGCGCAATCCAAAACAAACCGCTTCAGCACACTTGGGCAATCTCTAAGGCTATACGACGACTATACGACGAGTAGCTCACCTTCCCGCGGCGGCGGCGGCAGCTCTTTGTGCTCGCACGTGAATTATGCGCGATAAGACTGGCTTGTATGTTGCGCGAGAGCGAATGGGGAATTATGTAGGCACTCACTGGGCGCTGCTGCTGCTGCTCTTGCTGCATTGTGCGAATGCGAATGTTATGCGCGGGATTTGCGTGAGAAATTTCGTTGCGGAGGATGTTGATATGATGATGATGATGATGCTGGCTTTTAGAGGGGGATTGATTAGCTCTCGTTGAGCACAAGGTATTCCAGTAGGCTAAAAGGAAATTGTTTTGAATGTGTGCGATTGGTGATGAGGTATTGTATAACGGAATTTCGACATTTTGATAAAAGCTTTTAGAATTATTATAAAAAAATATATTTGATAGCAACTAAAAACTCGTGAATTTTTACAAGGATTGTAAGTACCGTCTACAAATACGTGCTCAAACGGCGCAGTGTGTGTAATCGCAATGGCACTCGATTCGGAGCTGTCGCGGTGATTTGGGCACGATTTTTCTTCCTCTCGGTTATACAGTCGAGTCGACGCGTGATGAATTGACTCCGGCACGTTGGCGTATAAGACAGCTGCACTGGTTTATAATTATTGCCGGCTATGCTCTCTGTTCTTCTTTTTCCGTAATTTTATAGCTGCTCTCCGAGATATAGTCGATTTGAAAATATAAATCGACTGTATTCGGATTAGAAAATGAATTCCTTTGACGTTTCAAAGCTGTGTATAGCTGTATAAAACGAGACAGTGAATATAATTTCCGACAGCGTGTGCTAAATACGAAATCATAATGCTTGCGATCTCCGGCGGGTATTATATATTGTATGCAGATGTGAGAAACATGTGTAACAATAATTACGCGCTAATCTCATTACGCGTTGTCTATTACAAACTTTGGCTAATTAATTATGTAGCCTCCTTGCGTCATCGTTGCTCTGTGACTGATTTATTTTTAGACACTATACATAAAATACACGAGTAGAGGATAGCGATGATGTACTCCTTGTTTACATAAGTTTGACAGTCATTAATATAATCTAATTCTTCGGCAACACTTATCCAACAATTTTCACGCCCGTCTCAGGAGGTAAATACGAATCTTTGGTACAAATTTGAACTATACACATAAAGTCGTAATATAACAACCAGCAGTAGCGAACGATTTCATTACCACAATCCGAAACATCGATTGAGCCAACTCTCCCAAAGAGCTATATAAGCGCTTCCCGGACACCGTGCTAGAGTCTCTTTGCCTCGCGCACGCTTATATGTATCGCAGTGTGCACGTATAGAGGAGCGAGTGCAAAAGCCCTCCGA
Source organism: Cecidostiba semifascia (assembly GCA_900474235.1). Lineage (NCBI taxonomy): Eukaryota > Metazoa > Arthropoda > Insecta > Hymenoptera > Pteromalidae > Cecidostiba > Cecidostiba semifascia. The sequence goes on along the minus strand of UCQR01013997.1, from coordinate 6,927 downwards.
CGCCCACATTCCATCCTGTCTGTGAATCTCGCTCTCCTCTCTTCCTTTCTCTCTATCTTTGCCTGGTTTCTCCTACTCCTTGCCCCGGGACGACGACTCGCTCGTTTATCTGCGTCCGTCTCTCTCTCTCTCTTTCTCTCTTACGTTCTTTATACTCGCTATGCTTTTTCCGTCTATTTAGAGTTACGGAAAAATTCAAGGAGAGAGAGAGAGAGAGAGAGAGCTTGCTCCGCTTTACTCGTCGGCGAGAATGATTATTTAGAACAAAGAGATTTGATTTGCTCGCGGTGTTTCCCGTGCGTATACATTAGTGTCTCGTAAATCCAGTGGATTTAGTAGGTGAATCATATGAATTTCAAGAAGACGAAACGCGAGTTCGAGTTTTAAAGCTAATTTTTCGAAACAAAGTCAGTGCTACTAATCGTTAAAGTGAGTTATATTAGAAAAATTTTGTTTTAAACTGTTGAAAAGAAAAATTAATATAAGATCCGAAAAGTTCGAGCAGATTAGTCCGAGCGTGGAATTCCTCGCCTCAAATAAGCAGAAAAACAGCTCGATAAATAATTTAACAGAAACACACACACATACACAC
>UCQR01013989.1:11176-28890 GCA_900474235.1 Cecidostiba semifascia | reverse complement strand
GTTAACAGTCGCAGATCTCTACTCTCAGACTCCTCGTCCTTGAGCTTTCTTCTTGGCAGACGCTTGCTGAACAAAATATCCATCTCGCCCTCCTCGTCGAAGCGGAGTTCCTCGAGCCACAACTTCACCGGTGCCCTGACATCCAGACCTTCTGAATTAATCACTCGATGGCACGACCGTGGAACATGTAGAAATAATTTCTCCGGAATCGAGGACAACTGCTCGCAATCCTCTGGCGGTTCGCTCGTGTACAGGAAGTCGTTGATCGTCTCGCGAGAAGCGATCGAAGGGCTGCGCGCCAGTACACGATCTTCCTCGTCGTTTCTGTAATGAAAAAAAAAAAAAAAAAAAAATGAAATGAGTCCTTGTAAAGCTCGTGCGGATTTTTTTTTCTTTCGTCGCTAAATATAACGCTTCGCTGGCACAGAAGCTTTTTCTGCAGAGCGCCTTGGAACGACGGAAAAAAAGCGCTACGGAAACTGCAACGCGCGCGCGAAGGTTATTAGATTTTTTTTCTTGTAAATGCATCAGCAAGCGGTAGAAACTTTGCAGCGCGTCGCATCGATCGCTTTTAAATAGAATTTCAATTTCCGCGGAGATGATGTTCTCCTTCGATGCGCAACTCGCGGATAAAGGCACGTTGTTCGTGTGGGATATATACATATAAATATAAAAACGAGCCATAGAATGAGAAAAAAAATTTCTGATATGTACAGGCGAGTCATTGCGAACGGAGATCCTTGTGTCATTCCCATAGCGCTGCGGGAATTCAACTATCTTTGTAAGCTACCACTACTATTTGTAAATTGTATCTTGCAGCTTTACTATCGTTATCGCGCGCGTACGGATACGTACCTTCGGTGCATTATTGACCATCGGGCACCTGATGTTGATTTTCTCCTGCTAGTAGTGCATTGAGAAGGTAGGCGACGATGATACGAGGAGATGATAAACGATAGTAGGGACGGACGATAGTGTCAGGAGTTTGTTTGTCTGGATAAGAAATCAGCGTTAAGAAACACGATCTCGAATAAAAAAATTTAATTTATGCCGTATTATCTCCATCGAATTTGAACTTTACAGTTTTTATGTGCACGTTTCCGCACAAGAAGTAAAGAAAAAACACTGCGCAGCAGTTCTCCTCTCGCGCATAATTGCATCCTAATACCCGTACTTCGCAGGAAAAAAAATCTCGCGTCCGAGATCCGCATTATGCGTGAAATCAAGATCTCCCACAGTAGACTAACACCGTGAGGCTATCGTTCACATAGTGACTAATCCGCGAGCGCTTATCGTCATACCTCCTCTCGCTTTTCGTCGCAGACTGTGTGTATATATAGGTGTATATATGTATATATTTATATCGCACGCACACCTGCGCGAGTCCTGAATGAGAATAGCGCGCGTATAATACGTGAAATTCCTGCCGAGTGACTGTGTGTATACGAGTATAAGTGTGCGCTTTGCGAGACCGATGAGTCTGCATTGACTCACGTATACATATAGGTATGTATGCGCTATGAGTGTGAGTTACGAGGCGGTTTTTTTCTTCGTTTTTATGGGAGTTGTTGTGTTCTTTATATGTATTTTAGCGTAGTTCAGACGGTATACTATTAGGAGCTGTTTGTGTTTTAAATGCAAAATAGCTTGTGCGATTTGTATACACATATCGAGTCTCATACTTCAGCGATATACAATTAGTATAACACACATCAATCGCGATGGATATATAATACGTAATAGTCGTTCAATTAGCGTATTTTTATACAATGGCTTGTTACTCATCCTTCGTTAATCGATTTATTTTCAATTTCCTCTGTATCGGCTTACGCAACGCGTGTAAACATGCGAAATTTCGCCGCGTCGCAATGAACGCGTTTTACGAAACACCACCGAGTAGTATAGTTTCGTATTAATAACCGATAAATATATATATATACATATCGCCGACAACACATAATATTATATAGCTCCTGCATGCATATCGTCAGGTAAACACTAGATTCCCTCCGATAATCCTATATATCTATTTTTAGCCATCATCCCATGGTTTATTGTCGCACATCATCTCCCGCGCGAGCGTAAATCAAGCCCGAAATCCGATTCCAGAGCTGCACCTATTATAATACCAATTATATCTATACTATCAAGCGACGCTCCGGGAATAGCCTCGTTGAATGAGAAAAAAAACTGCATCCGAATCTCGTTAAATCTACCGCCACTAAAAATACACAAACTATCTCCTCCTATTTGCTTGTGTGCTTTTATATACGTATATATACGTAAAATCGGATATGAATAAACTGCGGCTAAAAATTTTACCTCGCGCATTTATATATACATAATAATAATATACACGATCGAGTAACGCGAGTAGTAGACGAGGACAATGCGAGTTTTAATCGTCGCCGCGAATTACTTAGCGGGAAGTGTTTTTATATGTATGTATGTATGTATGTATGTATATTATAAGCGATCGCCTTGGTATGAGACTGCCTGCGGGAGTATACAGTCTTATCTGCCAAGCTCGAGGCTGTATCCTCCGGCAAATAAGCCTATCGTTTTGTATATACTCGTTTTAGACTACCTTAGGTATACAATCCGTACCTTTTTTTATCGAAGCAGGTGTGCGGACGTGCATTATTATTATTAATTTTTTTTTTTATCAACGTCGCGTTGTGCAGTTTCCAATAATTATGTTTAATAAGCATAGGTGACAGCTGGGGCATCATTTGCATTTTAATAGTCGCACGCCGCGGTTCGTTTTGTTCGAAAAGCGCATTGTTTCGCGCTGTCATTCGCGAGAGAGATGTCCACAGGCTGATTCACAACTCGTAGGCAGGAAATAATAATAACGGAGCATTATATATACACACACACACACACGTGTACTATACACTGATAGGTGATGATATGGGCGTATATTGTACATACGAAAATTATAAAATGTGGACTGCAAACAATTTAGCACGCGTACGTACTTTCTCAAATTAATTTTTGGCGCGCTGTGCTTTTGTAAACAAGGTATATGTGAATTTTTTTCGAAAGTTAATACTTACTTATAAGTAATATTCAATGTAATAATCTTTTTTCATTTTTAAAAATTCAACATCAACTCACCTATCGCCGCTAAAGTCCAGCTGACGGCTAAGCTCCTTCACCTCGGCCTTATTCACCCTACACCCATGCCTCGTCTTTTGCTTAGGCGTTGAGGTATGAGCGGGCCCATCTTCCGTCCCATTCTCGGCTTCCCTCAAGCCTGCAATCCTGGGATGTGTCACTCTGCGACTACTGCGTCGTTTGCGTCGTCGTCTCGGCGACTTGTTGCTAATCCCGGAACTGTCCGATCTTCCGGAATCGGAAAAGCCCGAGTCTTGACTTCGCTGACCTCGACTTGCCGGACTGAATGATCTCTCCGCCAGGAGGTGACCCTCTAGTGCCACTGATGCTTCGTTAGACGGCTCTTCGCTGCGGAGGAAAATATAGAAATTTTGTGATTCATTTTTTTTTCTCCTTTCGTCTAGTTACGTATAAAGGTCGTGTGTTATCAAATTGCACTCGATCGCGATGGTGTTTGAATTTAGATAGCGATATATACGTTATAACTTTTATTATATACCATCCTGATGGGAAAAAATTAAAAGAAGATGTTTTTTCGTCAAGGACGATGAGTCAGTGTGGCTGAGAAAATTCTCGATTTTAAATCTTTGTGTAAGTATATTATGGAAATTGTTGTTTCGCTGCGTCGTTTCTATTGTTTGAAAGATCGCGCGGCGTTTAGACGCGCGGTATACCTATATATGTATATATATATATATATGCATAATGATATGGATGGTTGGTTTTTGCACTGCGGCTTTTACGAGGTATCGCGTGATAATAATAAATTTTTGAGAAACAAAAATTCATGTATACGATAAATTTATCGTGCATCTCTAACTGAAAAACCTTCTGTTTACGTTCACAGGGCTATAGGTATAATCTACACATCTCGGATCTCGACTTACCTCACAGCCGGCGCGCCGCACATCTCGATGTGTATAACAGTGACGTTCTCCTGATCTACACTGGTATCACTCTCGGCAACACCGTCGACGTTATCACGTTCATCAGATCTTGGAATCGCCGGTGAAGCTGGAGCTACGAAAACTGGTGGAGGTCTCCTCGGACTCGGCACAACTGGAGCCGGAAAAGCGAAACTTCCGATGTCATTAGTTTCCATCTGATTCCAGAACACTTTGCTCTGGTAGCGCTTGAAATTACTCATCCTCGCTACACTGTGTCTTTCACTTTTTTCAAAATTGTATAAATTTTTATCGCGTTAAACTGCTTTCACGCCGAAAATTCGACCGATAGTACACTCCGCATCGCGCGCACGCTCCGCTTGGGGTATTATATGTGCGCATACGGCAGATGCCAGCGGCGGAATGATTCGAGAGAGAGAGAGAGAGCGCGCGCGCGCTTACTGCCACAGCTTACTACTGCTGTGCTGTGCATCAGTATAGAAACATATTCTACTCCCCCACCGACCGGCTGTTGGTCGCGTGGCTGATGCGACGTTGTTGGGCCCCTCCGAAAGGCCTTCTGTCGTAGCGGCGCTTCCCCTCCTCGTGTAGAGGTAGACGGCCAGGTATATAATTTTCCGGGTGCTTCTTCCTTCCGACGAGCTTGCGGACTTTATTGCCAGCGTAGGTAAAGTAAAGGTATAACGGACCTCGAGGGGTTGATTTTATTGCACCGATACTAGTCGACGGTTTTCTGCAGTCTATATACTGTGCGTTTAGCCGAGCTGTGTCGATTAACGCAGTCCTGTGGGCGCGGGAAGATCCCTGAGTTGTGTGCAAATATAATGCCAAAGCTTCTGCGCACTAGTCCATGCGGTAGAATGTATTATCTTTACGTCTCGACTGTGTATGTAATTAGAGTATTACTTGGTCGCCGATAGACGACGAAGCCAATTTTCGCGCGCTCTTTCGTTCGAGACGGCGCGCCACTGACTGACTGACTCCCCCTGTGGGTACCTACCCATATAGCGGCGTACCTCGATGTACATATGAAAGAAGGAGAGAATCGGGTTCTTCCGACTTCCTAACGTCGACTCCGCCCATCTGCGGCGCGACTCCTGCATCCGTACAGCTATATACGTCTCTCTCTCTCTCTCTCTCTCCCCTGTGTACGTGCTCCCCTTTTAAATGATGTGTGCATATATTTACTGCGACTGACTGTGATGTGACTCTTTTTTTAAATTCTATTAGTTGCTTGCTTATCGATGGCCGAGATTCGAGTGCGTCTATGTATTGAGATGTTAATGCAATTACGGCATGGAAATTCGGAAAAGCGCCTTCTGATAGATTAACGTTACATATACCTGTTAGATCGCATATAAATAAATCGATTAGCCCAAATGACATCGTAGTGTAATGGAGTCTGACTCATATCCCGCACGAAAACAACGCAGCTCAAAAAAAAGAGAAAAAGAAATATCAAACAATTTCATCGTACTGACACCAGTATCAGCCGTCCGCCACTATAAATATTATCGTTGCGTTTATATTTACAGAGAGATAAAAGCCTACGCGCAACACAGCATACTGCATTAACTCCGCGCCGTTGCTATAAAGCACCCGCATTTCTCTCAAATAAAAAAATCGCACTCTAACAAACGTCGGATATCGAGAGCATTATTACATATAGGTATACCCAATATACATGCACAAAGGAGATTTTCAACAATGGACGCAGAGTTCAGTTTTGTCGGTTACAAGCGCGCGCACGCCGGCTTTTTCTATACAATATATAGCTGGTACAGTGTACACTACCCCCGTCGCAGGGGATGGCGCGCGAAGAAGAGCGTCGAGGGGAGAGCTGCATAACGACTTTTCATGATGCGCGCATACACGCTTGGACCTTTAAAAATGTTTTTTCGGAGCGAGTTTTTGGAAGAAAGCCGATATGGCTGTGTGAGCAGAGCTTTCGTTATAAGAATAAGTTTCCAAGGACAAGGACGTTGACGGAATACTGCGCGAGCAACGTCAATCTTTTCCAAAAACCGCTCGTCAGTGAATATAAACAGTGTAAAGCAATCACGTCAGTTCTTGGCGCAATTTTCGGCGCGTTTCGCAAGCATCGAAAAATCGTCCGATTACACGCACGCGCATGTATACACGCACACCCTGCCAGGTGTTACAACGACTCTCCCCTACTGCAATGGGGGTCAAAGAAGAAGAAGAAGAAGACGAATCCAACAACACCCGCGTCGTGTGTGTACAGGCCCGTAAAAACGCCGCTGGCAGCACGCGCCACTCGAGGCATCTGCTCGTATCTCGTATACCTATATATGCTATAATACGCTTCGATGATTTCCAGAACACGCAGCATGGTCTCTCTCCCCCGCGCCGCACGCGCATTTCGTGAAAGGGGGGCGAGATCTCGATCTCGCGGGGTTGTTCCTTTCGGCGTCCCCCTTTTTTCTTTTCATTAATGCGAGAAGGATGAGAGGGAGGATACTTGAGAAGAGTTGCTAAGTGCGAGATGGATAAAAATGTTTCGAGTGCCGAGAGAGAGAGAGAGAGAGGAGTGTTTGTTACTTGAAAGAGTTCGATGGGAAAGTTTCAGAGAAAGACAATATACTTTTTCAAGTTGCATCCGTACCGACACGGTTTCTTCTACATTCTATGATTCGAATAGGAATTTCCACGATACCATTTCCTCGACTAAAATGAAATACCGATATACTTGGTCAACGAAAACTGCACGAGACCTATCGATTTCCTAAGCTGCATTCTGTACATATAAGTATTATTCGAATCCCGATAAGAATCGATCCTCATCACACGTCACCCATTCACCGCTTCGATTTCCCGCTGTACATCAGCGATAATCTCTCCTCTCTCTCCACCGTCGATATCGCGCACTGAATTCCTTGAAAAGTAGAAAACAATTTCACCGAGTCGCTCGCATTCCCGAGTGATGAAAGAGCGCACGTGTGCATTATAGTGTGGTTCATGCTAAAATTCTGTGGGCGTAGGTTTTAATACTTGTAACGTGTGCGACATAGCCCATAGGGAGTGTTGGCCGATTGCGTGGCTCGAGAGAGACCAGGTGAAATTTTAGGATGAATCAGTGCGGGAACGGTAAAAGCCGTGTTACTACTGCGAGTATATTTATGTATACGTATATGTATAGGCCTACAGTGAAATACGCGCGGAGCTTTGTCATGCGCCGCGCTGCTTATCGGTTGATTCATCAACGTAATTATAGCACGTGTGTAGCCCTTTTTTGTGATTTTTTTTTCTATTCTGAAGGTTCTGTAGGCATGACGATGTTACGTCATGTTATAACGATATTTTCTTTGTGATTTTTCCGATTCTCTGTTTTATGCGATATATGTGTATAATTAAGCGATGTTTGAAAACGCGGGAAATCGTTCTGTTTTCTTTTCATCAAGTTGAATTATGAAACAATATGAAAAAAAACGCTCCTCTTTACTAAACAGCTATCTTAAAATAACGCACCCCTACTCTAAGTGCCATTAGAAATCATTCCGTTTGATCGCGGTATTAACTCGACACTGCAGCCTCCAAAATCAGCCATGAACGTGGATAAAATCGCTTCTTCTTCTCCTCGTAGGCATACCTACATTACACTCCATACTTCATACGCACCTATACTCATACCGCTCTACAGTGCCTAAATATCGAGAACTGGCGCGAAGACTACTTTGTCAAGGATCAAGAGTAGGGGGCCAGCCGACGAGGAGTGTTATATGCGTGCACGCCTAGTTGTGGCGCACCCCTATTGTCGCCTCTTTGCCTCTTTCTCTCTCTATATATATGTGTATATGTGTACATATAAATGGGGGACAGCTGCGAGGAACCGTTACGCCGAGCTGCTACTGCTGCTGCACTCGTGTGTATCTGTGTACCGCGGAGTCGAGTCGCTCGGCGGAATATTGATTGCGCTTCGAAGATTTCAAGAGGTATATATCTATAGGTATGCGGCACGCACGTGAGGAGCTACATTATTCTGTGGGGTTTTGGCTAGTTAGGTAGTGCGTTCGCCAGACGCTTTGTGCCATGCTATAAGCAGCGCTTGTCTTGAGAGAAAGGAGCAATGGCTTTGTTTTTTTTTCTTTCTTTCAGGAAGCTGGTTTTGAGAGAGAGAGAGAGAGAGAGAGAGAGAGAATCTGCGGGGTTTGGGATCGATAATTGGCTTTTCAAAATTCTGGTTTTTGAGGATGGGGGTTTCAAAAGACGTCTGAGACGGTGCAGCGAGGATTATCATTTTATTCTGGCTAGCTTGCTCATCAGTTGTTTGAAACAAAGCTATAAATACTTGTATACACAATGTATCTACATTGATGCTTATCAATAATAACTATATACTACTACTTGTAATCCCCAATAATCCTTTTTGTATCGTCCTTAAAAAGAGATAACTAAAACTCACTCTATCAAGACGTAAAACAAGAAAATAATCTAATAATAAATCTCCCCGAAGAACCGCACGTGGATTACAAAAATCTCCGCCGCATCAGAAACCTAACACTTATAAGTATTTTCGCTTCCGGCATTCAGGGATTCCCCGACGAGACGTCGCGCCGCCGTCGCCGCCGCCCTGTCATCCTGATGACTCCGGGTGTGCTCCATATGCGCCGGAGGTATAATAATAAAGCAATATAATCCGGCGACGTCAAGAGCTCTTGCGAGCTAACTTATGGTTCTGATGGTCGAAGCACAATGAGTCGCGACGACAGCCTCGGGGCTGCCAGCAATTATAATCCGGAACACGGAAAAGAGACAAGTCGTGTAGGATGTAATTTTGATTTTTGGATTTTTCCATAAATTGCAGCGAACCGTATTTCGGCCCTTCTTTTATAATATTATATAAATTGTTGATTTGTTTTTCTTACTGTTTAAACTAGCGTAAAAAACGTTAATTATATTCAACTGTTTGTAAACATATTTTATTATTCTTTGTTAATTTTTACAAAAAATATAATTTTTTTTTTATAATAATCTGTAATGTGAATTTTAGTGTATACCACAAACTATCTTTGAACTATTTTCTTCTCTACCCTCTGCGTAAAAATGCACACATCACGTGTGCATATACTTATTATCACCTTATAAGGAATCGAATTCGGAGCCAGAACGCGAAGAGAACCACGTGATCGCCTCTCTCGCGCCACCTCGTGCTCACACCCTCTTCGATCGATCGAACCGACTTTGATGTTCGATGGATTTTCTGCTGCTCCTTTGAAATCACGCATTTCGCTGCATTTTCCGACTTTCCCCAATTTTCACTGTCCCAATCCTCTACCCTTTTCCTAAAAAATAGCGAATAAACGTCTCCTCGGACGCTGTTACTGTGTATTTATTCAATCAGCGATTCGGGAATTATAAACTATAACCTATAATATTACTCGACGAGAGTCAAAGTCGCTAATCGAAAGTGCGAGTGAGTGAGAGAGCGCAAGAGACTCGTCCATGTTTTCTTGAGTGGGAGTGGGATCAGCTCTAAGTGATATATTTTGCCCGGTTTTAACGTGTAAAATTAAGTAATTTAACAAAGAAAACAACCATGGTGAGTGCCAAGATTAACGTATTACATTATCCGGAGTGTGCTTCGCAATCGTGACGCTGGCACTGCTCGAGGGAGTCGTGCAAAAACACGCGATATACCGGTCCTCAGGATCAACGATGACAAATGGCGCACGTGTCTCGTTTATACGAAATAAATATCTTTTTATTTAACGTCTAATCGTTGCCGGAAGGCTCTTTACTCGAATTTCGAGCCTCGCTGATGAGGAGCTTAAAAATCGGTTTTAATCTCGGGCAAGAACGTCGGTCGAAATGAAGCTAGATTTCAGAGTCGTTTATTGGTTATAATTGGAGCACGACGCTAATATACGTCGTGGGTAGCTATGCTATACAGTTGTTGCAAAATGATGATTTTCGTGGTTTCTGCAGATGTCGTTAAATCCAGTAAGGATCTTGAAAAATGAGGCTGAAGAGGAGAAGGCTGAGACCGCCAGACTGAGTCTTTTCATCGGTGCGATAGCCATTGGTGATCTTGTTAAATCAACTCTGGGTCCTAAAGGTATGGACAAAATCCTTGTAGCTCATGGACGTAGCGCTGGTCAGGTGCAGGTCACAAACGATGGTGCTACGATTCTCAAAAGCGTGGGTGTTGACAACCCAGCAGCCAAAATTCTTGTGGACATGTCCAGAGTACAAGACGATGAGGTTGGAGATGGTACAACTTCCGTTACAGTATTTGGTGAGTTTACTTGGATAAGTCACTAAAGATATTGTTTACAATGTGCAAATATAAAGTTTGATTATCGTTTGAAATGCTTATTTTCAGCTTCTGAACTCCTGAGAGGAGCAGAGAAACTCATTGATCAAAAGATTCACCCACAAACTATCATCGCCGGATGGAGGAATGCAGCTGCAGTTGCTAGAGAGGCTCTGAAAAATGTAGCTGTTGACAATTCAGCTGATCTGGAACATTTCCGTGAAGATCTCCTGAACATTGCCCGTACTACGCTCAGTTCCAAAATTCTTTCACAACACAAAGAGCACTTCAGTAAATTGGCTGTGGATGCAGTTCTCCGTTTGAAAGGCTCTGGTAACTTGTCTGCTATTCAAATCATCAAGAAGAGAGGAGCTACTCTGGCAGATTCCTTTTTGGATGAGGGATTCTTGCTTGACAAGAAACCAGGCATGCACCAGCCCCAGAAAATTACTGATGCTAAAATTCTTATTGCTAATACTCCTATGGACACTGACAAAATTAAGGTTTAAAGAATAAGTTTGTAATTATTGCATTATTGAATGCTAATGGTAAATATATACTAATGAATAATCTGTGGAACAGGTATTTGGCTCTAGAGTTCGCGTGGATTCAATGGCGAAGATTGCTGAGCTTGAGCTGGCAGAAAAGGAAAAGATGAAGGTACAGTTTTTACGTCAAAATTTTCAATGAAAATCTTTTTAATTTCATCTTGTAAACAAAAAATTTGATCTGTAGGACAAAGTCGATAAAATCGTCAAACACGGTTGCAACGTATTCATCAACAGACAGCTGATCTACAACTACCCAGAACAGTTGTTCGCCGACGCCGGAGTCATGGCCATCGAGCACGCAGACTTTGATGGAATCGAGCGACTTGCCCTAGTGACTGGTGGAGAGATCGTGAGCACGTTCGACGCGCCGGATACGGTGAAACTTGGCAAGTGCGACGTTATTGAACAGATAATGATAGGCGAAGATACGATACTGCGTTTCTCCGGCGTAGCCCTCGGTGAGGCCTGCACCATTGTCATTCGTGGAGCAACGCAACAGATCCTCGATGAGGCCGAGCGTTCGATGCACGACGCCTTGTGCGTGTTGACGTCGACGGTACGCGAGTCAAGGATAGTCTACGGAGGTGGCTGCAGTGAAATGGTCATGTCCTGCGCCGTCATGAAGGCAGCTGCTGCCACTCCCGGTAAGGAAGCTGTCGCTATGGAGACGTTCGCCAAAGCTCTGCAGCAGTTGCCCACGGTGATCGCCGACAATGGTGGTTTCGACTCCGCTCAGCTGGTCAGCGAACTCAGAGCTGCTCACAACTCTGGCGCTTACACCATGGGATTAGGTTTGTATTCTTCATTATTGCATTCAGTATTCAAGCTATGATTAATTTTTTTGTGCAACATTTTTATCGAAACGATCAATTTTAAAATTTTATTTTTCACAGACATGGAGAAAGGAGAGATTGGCTGCATGAAGAAGCTTGGCATCACAGAGTCGTGGGTTGTGAAGAGGCAGGTACTTCTTAGTGCAGCAGAAGCTGCAGAAATGATTCTCAGAGTCGATGATATTTTAAGGGCAGCGCCTAGAAAGCGAGTTCCGGACCATGGTCGTTGTTAATTAATTTGATTTGCGATTTTTATCCACTTAAATTGATCATTGCATCATGTCGCGTTTATGTCACTTATCGAAAGATAAAAGGTTAATAATACTTTTATTATATATACGCACGATTTTTCCTAATCTAATTAAAAAAAAAAACACCTATATTATCAGATAAATAGTATTTGTCATGTTGACAAACAAAAGTATTCACATCAAATCGGAAGAACAAAGGTTCAGTTATTTTTCAACAATACAATATGTGCTCTATATTTTACCGCTACTAAAAAGTTTTTAATCAATGCTAAGCTTACTACATATTTTCTACGAATGTAAACGTTTGAAAGTTTACTCAATAAATGAAATTTGCATATTTTATATGTTCAAAAGACTGGGTTGTGGTAAAAGAATTTCAACACCTTCATTTTTATATCAAATACTTTCACAACTTTAATAAATACCTTATTTAGTGTGAGATATATAATAAAACAGCTGCATCATCATTTGTACATTAACAGTGGTAAACTTCACCACAACACTCTCCGACTACAAAAATGACTAACAAACTTTATATAATTTATAAAAAATCAAATGATTTTTAGGATTTTATACTCTTTAAGTTTGAAGCGGAATTTTAGTAGGCGAATCGCAGTTTTGGGTCATATCCCAGTTTATCCAGATTTGGTGTGCAAGCATAATTTATCATCGGTGGTGGCCCACACATAAGAACTATTGTGTCCGACGATGGAGGATACATGTGTTCAGAGATCATGTCAGCATTGACAAATCCAGTGCTGTACTCCCAGCCTTCAGTGCTTGTGTCGACAGTGTACCAAACTTTAACTTGGTCTGGGTGGTTCTTGGCAACTTCCTCTAATTCATCCCTCAGTAGAATGTCTTTTTCAGTCTGGTTCGCATAAAGCAGAGATACTTTTGTCTTATCCTCTGGGTCCTTGGCTATAGCTCTGATGAGCTGCAACATTGGCGTGATACCTGTGCCTCCAGCAATCATTACTACCTACAATTGTAGAAATGTTCAGCTATTAATCACATTGTCCTTGAAGTAGATACATTAATCTTTTATTCGTAAAAAAAATCACTGACTTTGGAAACACTGTACTCTGCAGGAGGTTCCTTCCTAAGTAGCTTAATGGAAAATGAACCACGGCCATTGTACACCAGTCTACCAGAGGGTCCTCTGAAGTCTACAGTCTCACCAATTTTAAGACTCTCAAGATGCTGCGACATTTTTCCTCCCTCCGGGAATTTTGGGTGAACATTTTTAAAGTAGACCTGCCAAAAATTAAAGATCACTTACATTACTTTTCTCTACTACTTTGTCTGATTTAAGTAGAAAAAAATTCTTACCTTGACAACAAGGTCAACGTGTCCCTTGTCATCGTCACTGGAAACTGGAGTGTACGCACGAATGATAACTTCCTCGTTGACCTTAGCAGTTAAATGCACATGCTGACCAATGGGCAAGCCTAGCACATGGTCTGAGGTAGGCAGACCAAACCTGTATAGCCTAGTGTCATGGCTTATAATTTGTTTTTCGACGAGGGGCAGGGCATACTTGACTGTTGGCTCCTCGAGCAGTACTTTCTTCTTCTTGGTGTCTTTGAAGGACAGGTAGAGCTTCACTGCTACGCCCACTGCTAGGAGTGTTCCGACAGCAGCCAAGACGGGCAGGACCTGAGAATTACATAAATTAGTAAATTCACGGTATTGTTCCATTTTGCTAAATTTCATATTTTTTATTTATTTTTTTGTAATTTAATTTCAGGCTAAGGCAAACATCCACGGACAACCACGCAAAGCAAACAAAGAGAGATATCAGCTATTTATTCAGTGAATCATAAATTCAAAGCAGCGAAATAGCCATAATTTTCGGAGCAAAGACGAGCAATTTTTACTCCTGCTCCAAAATGAAAAAGTCATCACGTAACCGCATAAGCGTTGTAAGAAATAAATAACGAGTCTCTCGAGCTCGTAAAAAGAGCGCACAGACTTTTTCCGCACAAAAGAGAAGCCTTGAGGTTGAGGTTAACACATTTGAATGCAGGAGAACAGGCCGCGCGTGGTGGGTGGCACCTGGCACATCATCAGACACTGCACGAGGAATTCACACACGAAGTCCATTCGATAAAAAAAGGACGGAAAAAACGATCGATCCGCAGGCATTCCTGGCTCAACTCACTCGAATCTCAAAACACCCATTTATAGCCATACGCGCACCGCGCAATCGTCAACAAGAGAAAAAGATACCAAACTCTAGTTCGATTATAATTAATTACCAGTTGTTGTGAATTCGACATCGGGACGGCAAAAGTCCGGCCTGCGGAAGAAGTAGACAGCGAGCGCGCACTACCTAAGTATAGGTATAATTCTCATCCGCAGACGGCGGCGGCGCCTACATCATCAGACTATATCAGAGTCTAGTCGCGCCAGCACGTGGTTAAAGCCCTTAGTATTATAGCGAACAGAGAAGGACAGCTGTATGCGTAGCTACATCGAAAAGGGGAATCCAGCGGAGACGATATATGTATAGAGATATAAAGACGTATGCGTATGTACATATAGGTATGTAAGAATGTGTAAGGCTCGCGCACGCACGTATATTCTGCGTGGGTCTCGCGCGAAGGTCAGCCGCGACCGCGTGTGAGCGAAAGGTTTATCTGGAGTCTTACCTATACATATACGTGAATATAAGATAAGATGATATGCAGTTTATAATAAGGCTGGGAATAAGTAGCTTTTGCCAGACATGGCCTATTGGGTACTTACTAGCTACGAAATAGGATTGAGGTTGAGCTGGGAATATCGCATAAGAGAAATTCGAGAGAGACTGTCCGAACGAGGTGCGAAGGCTATATATAAGTAGTAATTCGTTGACGCCGAATAAGCGTGCGAACGTTGCAATTGTAATGAGTAGCTGATTGTTAGGGGAATACTTAATCGTGCAGCGCTTTGTGTGGGATTTGAAATTTTGATTGCAACGACTTTGAATTGACGATTTGATCGATTGAGGAGTCGAATTTGTTCGCGTTTTATCGAAACGGATATGCGCAGTACACCTAATAATAAGTCAAAGAAACAGACTTTTATCTGATAGCTTTTCTAAAGTCATTTTGGAAAAAAAGGCCATGACAGAAAACTTGTCGACGAAAATATTGCTGACAGAGGATGAGAATAGTTTTTACGTAAGGTTTTCCAAAAAGATTTGGTGTTATTACGAGAGTTACGAGTGGTGGCGGAGCGCGGGTAAACCATTTAACGTCATTCCATCATCATCAACTACCTATTTTACAATGATCTTTCTTCATTCTTTAAATAAAAAATGTTCAGATTCATCGCATTGCCATCGCGAAAAACGCCAAACATCATGAGAGAATAGCGCAAGAAAGAAATATATTCAAAAGTCTACTACGTGATATGTGTATGCATGTACACGTACTCCCTATATGTATATATGTACACACGACTCACACCCAGGACGTCGACGTCCCAGAAGCGTAAAACCCTTTAAAATAGAAGCCGGTCTCGACGAGAGAAGGCATTTCCCTAGTTATAAATAGCCGCAAGAATAATACAGAGAGACGTTAAAGAGAATCTCTGCTCTCATCCACACGCATTTACCTCCGGACCGCCGATCTGCTGCTGTGCTTCTCCTCCATCGGCCATCCTGAGCTCCGATTCTTCACTCAAAACACAATTGTGTACTGATGCTTATACTTATATGCCAGCGCTATCGCCACTCTCACGACGCCACGCACAGCTCAGCTGATACTCATCGCGTGTATATATATATATATATAAAACGAATATCTATTATATCCGAAGAAGAAAATTTCATTTGAGACTCGCGAATCCCCGGAGTCATGGACTACGCTGCGGCGACGATCGGCTGATCCCTCTTTTTTCCTTTCTTTTCAATTGCCGTGACATTCGTCCGATGTATGTATAATGTATATGTATGTACATGCAATTGTACACGTGTGCGCGTGTGTTGATGTCTATATGGAGACTCGCGGTCAGCATTATATGTATACACGTATATTGTGTATACCGGGTGGCCGGGAAGTACACGGAGCATGTTTGCGTGGCGGATATGATAATATAGCGGGAAGAGCATACCGAGGAGCATACTTATATACATATATAATAATATAATACATGCGTGCAGATCTATCTTAGCTCTCGTTTCTGTTTTTTTTTCTCTTTGCGATGAAACGACAGATAATTCGTAATTTTTTTGTCTGCAATTTTGCGCTGAGAATTCGATCGATGGATATAATAAGTATTGTATAAATATTTTTTACAGCGTTTCTCAATAAATATTCAAGCTTTTGATGGATGGTCTATATTTTACTATATCGGAATTTTGCATAGTTAAAAAAAAAACTACTTTGCTGAATAATGAGGACTGTATCGACAGAAAACAGTGTTACGTAATCGAGATCAGTTCTCGCGAGCTCGATCGTTGCTTAATTTGAGATGAGAAAACAGAAATGGTTAAAAAAATTGTGTATATTGTCTATATTATAGTTTCCTTTTAGTTTTTAGGTTGTTCTAACACGATGATAAACTTGAAAAGGTACTCGAAAAGAAATATATATATTGGCTATTCATCTTTGCGATTACTTGGAATGACGCCTGTTTTGTACAGAAATGATGCATGATTAATGCCGGCGCGATTTATCATACTCTCGAACAATCTCAGGCGATATAATAAGTCGAAGTGCGTTTCAATTTAAATAGATTTCATGAAGATCGTTCATACAGAAAATGCTCATCTGAATTACGGCATTTATATATACTTTTACTATAATAACAACAAAAAAAAAGGAGTAAAAACCCATCTGCTATTATCATCGACATGTTTATCGAATTCCGGTTTGCGCAATTACGAAATCGTGGCCACGTTTCGCCGGTCAATTTGGCAAGTTGTAATTATGTAGCGAAAACGACATACTTAATCGGACGGTTATTAGCGAAAGAGTAAAATTAAAAAAGCTCCCAGGCCTGTATTTATAGTCGCGCGTGGCTTGCGCCTATATATGGTGGTGCTATATACGCCGACGAACACAATATTGCATATATATATTTATCGCGTCAATGGGCGATACGGGGGTATCCCATCCTGTCCTTGACACAACTCTCGTTTGGTGTGCCATGTGCCACACAGAGATTTATCAAATTCCGGCCAATTAAATTGGGGAGAAGACGCGGGAACGATAAATAATAAACGTTTCCTAAAATAAAAAGAGAGTTGGGTCGCCGCTTGCCATGACAGTAGTGTTGTTTCCTTCCTCGAGTAACGTGTATCAAACGATGTTACGTCAACTGCTCTGGTACGCATATTTTCATTCATAATTTTTCTAGCTTTTCTCACTTGAATTTGTTGCATTTTTTACATTTGTATGGATTAGACCTACGCTATATGATTGTTGTACTTTATTGAACAGTAAAGATTTTCTTTAATTGCAATAATTAACTTTTCTTTTGTATGATTGAAATGAATTTGGGGACTATATTTCAGCTTATTAGTTCAAATTAAAACATTTTCCATTTTTAATCATTGAAGTATACAAAACTTTTAATAGTTTGAGAGATTGAGCGCTATACGCTTATAGCAATAACAGTGTACAATTTCGTACGAACAGTCCGAGTTCTGAAAATACAAATTATTTTTAAGATACGACCATCGCTGTAAATTTTTTTAATGTTTTAAATTTGATGGGCGTGTCTCTTGAAAAATTTTCCAGTTTTTTTGTGGCTGACTTATATAGAAATACTATTTGATTTATTATTTC
>UCQR01013975.1:4398-15708 GCA_900474235.1 Cecidostiba semifascia | reverse complement strand
ATGTATAGCCGACAAGGCTTTTTTCTATTCTTTTTCGTTCTTTCTCTTTTAAGACTGTTTTATAGAGTTTTACAGAGGCGCGAGGGAATTGAAAGTTAATGTCGAACACGTGTAGCATGGATATTAGAGAGTGTATAGTTTCGAGGAAGAGAAGCGCCGGCTAGCAACAAATCTGTGTCGCTACATCCGAGTATGAATAAAGATGGAAACAGAGAAAAAGTGAGAGAGAGAGAGAGAGAGAGACGTAAGTTCTCTAGCTCGGAGGCTATAGAAAATGCACGAGGAGAGACGAGTCCCGTGTGATGTCGTCGGATGTTTCACGACTGCTTCCACTTTCGTGAAACTTCTCTCTCTCTTGCTTGGAGCTAAGTCGCAATCCTTGAAGATGCTGAAAGCCGAAAGAGCGCACGGTACGGCTTTTTATACCACACTGCGCAGTTGTCGATTTCTGAAGGAGGCTCGCGCTCTCTCTTCTCTCCTCGAATATCTGTCGCGCGTTGTGCTATCTCTCTCTCTCTCTCTTTTTCTCTCTCTGAAAAGTAATAAGAGTACGTTGCTGATGGAATTTCGCGGAAAAATACGAGGAAAATGGAGCTTTTATCCGATCGATGCGAGCGGTGGACTTGAGGAGGAGGAAGAATTATCGAGGTGTATGCAGGTGAAATCGAGCTTGCAGCCGATTTAAACTGAATCAATTAGTCGCTTCCTATACTCTTATTCTTTTTTTTCTCTCTCGCCGGAGAAAGACGGAAGGCTTCCTTTCTCTTTCTCTCCCTCCCTCTCTCTCTCTCTCTCTGTCTGTCTCTCTCCTTCGTCCTTTCTCGCTGCTACGCGAGAAACTCGTAATTACCGGGGCGTGACAAAGCAGCAGTGGAGAAGCTCTTTTTTTTTCCCCGAGCTTTCGCGGCTGAGAGGAGAGCGATTGACACATTAACGCGCCACCGCGCGTTGAAACTTTAAAAAGATCTCGATGTATATAGTGTTGTTTATTTTTTCAAAAGAGGTTCTACAATATATTTAGATTCTAAATTGGAATAACTTTCCAAAACGCTCGGAGCACTAATATATATATACTCTTGCGTTTAATTACCTCAATACTCTGCTATCTGGCTGGAGCATCGGGCTTTATTTGGGAATTTCCATTTCCTCGCGCGTCTATCCTCTATCGGACGTCCATCTTTATCTCGATTTTCCGCGCGGAAATTCGCCGGGAGCTTCGATGAGAGAGAGAGAGAGTGAGAGGGGGGTAAAAGAAGGGAAGGTCCCAGACAGAAAACTCCCTATCAAGTTAAAAGTAAATCAATCAGGCATAGTCGCAAAACTTATTTAAACTTTCCATGAGCGCGCGCGCGCGGACTTGCCGCTGCAGTTTCGAAGCGCCTCGGGCATCGGAAAGATGGCCGGCTTCGCGAAAAAAATTCCCCCGAGAAAGAGAGCGCGAGAGAAGTAGTAAAAAAAAAAAAAACAAAGCGTTGCTTCTAACGCGAGAGAAGTGTAACAAGAGCTGTACAATATATAAGCTTTCGTTGAATTTTAATTATAGATTTATATAATCTATCTCGCAATCGGATTTACTCTTGCAGGTTTACTGAAAGCGATTCGAATGCATTATAATATACGTATATTATGTAATCTTTTTTCAAAGGGCCAGATTTAACAAAGCACTTAGTGACGTAGGTATTATCATCACACTGAATTTCCCGGGCGCGTGTATTTATTATATATTCTTTTTAGTAGATCCGCCTCTTTTAATCATCAGACAGCCAGGCAACCTAGTTCGCGTATTATATACACAATAAATACCACAAAGCGGATGGATATATTCTCTCGACAGCTGACAGTTGATCCGCTCATTGATTTTTTTTTTTTTCATTTACTAATTCTCTCGACTTACCGTATATATAATATATAAAAGAGAATTTATTTTCCACGAAATGCTATCTCTTCAGTCACACTCTGTGATTCTCTCTCACAAATAAGAGTCGAAAAATTAATAGAAAAGAAGCGCATGTCGCGGGGATGATATTAAATTTTAGCGAAGCTGCAAAAGAGACGAGCTAACAATAAATACCTACCGGTGAATAATGCAGCAAGAACAAGACGTAATATAATACTCTGTGAAAAGCGTCTCTTTATTGGATAATAAATAACCTGTTTCATTTGTAAGAAGCAGGAGATACTGAGACTACTACTGCTGCCGCGGTGTGCGACTTGAATACATATTTCGACTCGGCGGGACTTCCCTACTCGTTTTTACTTAAACTTCCTATCCTCATTTCTACAGCGATTCCCTTGATTATTAACTCCGTACGCGCTCCACTCGTTTATATTATTAAAATTTTCATCTCTCGTATACATATTATAGACACAACTAAACGCTTCAGAGAAGAGAAACACATACGTGCAAGCAAGTCGAGATATAGTATAGAGTATGCGATTCCAGCAGTAGTCCGTTTGAGCAATGGCTATATAGAGAGGCAAAGCTCACCAAAGCCCTAATAGCTTCAGCTGCTTCACCCGTAGCTGATCAGGATTGATTATCGCCGACTGCGTGTACATTGCCTCGCTTGCTTTGCTATTGCTACATTATAGTGAGAAAATAGTTATGAATGAAAAATTACTGTCTTGCTGGTATAGACAGCACAAAGTATAAAAACTCCTAGATTTTCGAATGAAATTTACTAGATTTTCATATAAATTTTACTCATCTTCAGTATTATAGTGATTAATGTATGGTAAAAATTACTGCACTAACTTGTAACTTTTCCAAATGACTCTTCCATACTCACTCCACAGACGTTTCAAATATTCCCGCGAGTCCGATTAATCTCAAAACAAGCTTGGCAACTTGGTGTTTTACTCTATCGCACATATGTATATAGAGAGAGTGAGATTGTTAGTGAGCGCCGCAAGCCTTATAGCGTCGCCGCGTGGTTTCGATATAGCTCGAGCTTGCACAAAACCGCGAGGCGACCGCGTTAAAAGCGGCCTCCACTACGACGACGACAACGACGCATTCCGTATCTGCATATATGTATAAAGTATATGGGCTAATGGATAATCGACTACACAGCAGCTGCAGCTGCAGCAGCTCACGTCAAACGTCACTGCCAAGTAATCCCTGCGAGAATGACAAGGTGGTTTGCGGACGTCTGCGTTGCCAATCTACGTCACGCGTATGTACCCTCGCCTCGGGCTTATTATTACCTATGTATGTGTGGACGCGCGTGTGTGTGTGTGCGAGGAAGACACATATGCGAGAGTGACGAGAAGGAGATGGATATGCCCGAGTTTGTCACTGTCGAGACGTGCAAGCTCGCATTATATGTGGAGAGAAATCTCTCTCTCTCCCTCTATCGTCTAGATAATACCATTCAATTTCCGAATCTTCGGACGATCGATCTCGAGCGATACACATCATCGCGTATTCCCACGTTAGAAATCAGGTCAGTCGAGGGAAAATATGCTCTCGACTGGATAGATGCGGTGCTGGCTGCATGGGAGGGAGGGATGGGAGAAAATAAAAACGAGCAAACGAGAGAAAGAGATTGTTGCGGAAATCCTGCGCGAAATTTCCGAGCGTGATGGACGCTGCTGAAATGGAAAAGATGGAGCGGTGGAGTTTTGTTTGTTGTTGCCTTTTTTTCGAGCCAGGTACTGTCGATTTCTTTTTTCCGCGTTCAATGTCGAACGCCGGAGCGTGTGTTTCGTCGGTCGATAAAACTTTTGGAAAATATAATATAATTGAGGCGATGTTTTTGACGTTTCGACCAATATACCTCCGTTGCTCTTCTTTTGTTCTCGATCGCGCTCGAGATATGGCCGAGAACTATGCGAAGCGGCGTTTTTCGAATTTCAAGCGTGTAGTATACACACGCGGGGAAATGAAAGAGAAATAATGCGGAATATGAGGATGGAAAACGAAAGCAAACAGCTGTGCGCGCGGAGTGATTTCCAAAAACTCAATTACATACACACACTGTACAGGCACGGCACTGCGCAAAAGTCTTGAAATATATATCGTATTGTATAGCGGCCAGCGTTAATTAATATACCGCAGCGCTTGGTATAGAATATATATGCGTATATACCTATATAAACGTGATGTGTGCAATGTAATTACGTGCTTGCAGGTTGTGGCCAACGTACGCGAGCGCGCACAACAATTTGGGCACGCTAACAGCGGGGGATCAGGCGGAGAAACACTTTCTGGCTGCGATTCAGGCGCAACCGGGTCACGTGAACGCCCACTACAACCTCGGCCAATTGTACAGGTGAGTACACGTAGTTGTCTTATTTTTTTATTTTTTTTCTATGTGCTAGCGTGTATGTATATATACTAAACAATTTTACACCTCGAGGCGGGGATGATACCTGCAGCTGTAATTAAATTTCCTTGGCTAACTATACTCTGATGTACTCATCTGATCTCTCATCATCGCGACAGATGAACATGTATGTGTAAACGTCGCTTTGATTAATCGAATGCTCTGCAGACATCCCTATCGTGTCTGCACAATGATAACTGACATTTTCAGTTCAACCAAGACTTATTCAGAACCGAATTTAGCTGAATCTCTATGTAATATCGCTCGAGTATGTGCATTTTAAAAAGATTATACCTATGTATATACATATCATCTCTGTGGAAGTTATTAACTCGCGCGCATGAAAAACTGGTACACCGTGAACTTAGTATATATCTGCTAATAGCAAAACGCGAGAGCAGAGACAGATCCCCGCGCGACAATTCCGAATCCTAATGAGTTAGATTGCACACGCACAAGAGCGGAAGATTAATAGAAGGCCCGCGGAGAAGTTTGCCGAGTTTGTAGTCGCGCCGGGGATTAAATTTCTTTAGCATTGTATAAAAGTCCGCCCGTTCTCACAGGAAGAGAACGCTCGTGCGCGCACGTTAATTACCAAAGCCTTTGTTAAAGTCAAACTCGATTACATCAGGCTGCTCATAACTCAGCGAGACGGCGGCAACAGTTTTGCGCGTGCATGAGGTGGTTGAAAGAGAGGAGTGGGTAAGAGAGAGGGAGAGATTGTCGTTCAATTTATGTGCCGCCGGCGGATTTATGATGGCATGGCTCGTGTATCGGCTTTTTTAATATCCACCGAGCCTCTGATCTTTCGTTCTTCTATCCGCTGACGCTCTTTCCGTGCACATATAGTGACTTTTCTTCTTCTTATTGTCTCATTTCCATCAGCTTGCGCTTTTCTTTCGGCTCTGCGTATATAGATGGATTTCTTTCTTTCTATACGCGCGAGTATATTGACAATCTCAATAGCATACATGAGAATAGAATATTAGTAGATGATTATATTGGAAATTTTTTTTTAATCAGTCACTTTTCGGGGTCGCGAAATGCCTAATTTTCAAAATAGGAGCACACCTTTTCGGGACTTGTGGAATTGTTTGTTATATCATAAAATGCTCAAAACGTCATTGTGACACTGTTTTGTCTGCAATTCAAATTCATCGAAAAGTAAGGATTGTTCAACGGCACGCACATAATGCCTAAGGGTGCAAACGGAAAATGTATATTTACTGGATAAAAGTATGAAAAAAAAGAGCTTGAATTTGAGCGCTGGTGAGTTAAAAATGGTCGCTTAGGTAAAAAGTTGTTTACGATTGAAAATAGTGAAAAATCACGAAAAAAAAGGAAAATCCACGTGACCTCGAAAAATATCAAAATTTATATAATTTTTCGCTATTTTTAATCGTAGACAACTTTTTACCTAGCTAAGCGACCATTTTTAACCCACCAGCGCCAAATTCAAAAGAAGAGAACATGGAAGAGACATCTGTCACATTGTTCATAAAAATATTGCACGATTCTGTTACAGACAAACTAACAGGACAGAGGAGTGCATACGGATGCTGCAGAAATGCGTCTCCCTCGATCCAGCCTACACGCCAGCCTACCTCGTGCTCGCAAGGATGACCAGTGGCCCGGCGACGGGGGCTTTGCTGAGGCATGTCGTGCGTCTACAACCCAAGAGTTCTGATCACCTCGCTGAGTACGCCTCGTGGTTGCATCAAAATGGTGAGGAATTATTTTTGTACTTTTATCTTTAATCTTATCGTACCTCTATACCTTTGAATACACGCTTGAATACATTTCTTTGATGATATCTTGATTCGTAATCTAATATTGTAAACTTCAAAGGCGCTAATTATAAGACAGTCGGGCGTCATGAATACCAACGAAGATGAGATCTATATATGGAATAAAATATTTGCTAGCATTAACGACGTCAAATTTCACTTGGAGTGTGATAAATCTCACAAAGAAACATCGGGTCCTCCCCCGCGATTTATAACACTTGTTCCACAATTTTTCTCTGACTATATATACACAATCCAGAAGAAAATCCGAGTTATCTGTTCACCGCGTCAGCCGCGTCAGCTCATTTATTTTTCTTCGCATATCCAGTCGATTCTTATCAATCTCTCAAAACACACATACCAACTCCCACGCGTATATGAATTCATAAAAACGTTATATACGACAAATGCGGACGAATTACCAGCGAAGAAGACTATAAATATAATATTTTCCGGTGTCGAACGAAATGTGATGTATGTGTGTGTGCCCATATATATTCATATATTTTATGCATCCCGGTATATATAAGTACAGACGAAGATCGAAACGGCTTTTGCCTTTCTCTCTTTCAGGGAAATGGCTTCCAGCGTTGAAGTATTACCTGAGGGGACTGGCGCTCTCTCCGGTGCACAGGTCCTCGCTTCTCGGCACCGCGAGGATTCTTAGGTCTCGAGGACAGTGGCCTCGAGTTCACCAGCTAATAACGAGGTAACCTCTTTTAAACCTTTTACTCGTTGCTGCTGCTGCTGCTGCTGCTGCCGCTGCTTCTGATGATACTGCTTCTGATGCATATATAGTAGGCTATACCGCAACGTCATCGTCGTAGTAGCGACGCCTTTGTGCGTTGCTAACTTGAATTTTGATTATAAGGGAACAATCTTCATCTAAGTTAAAACATTCGAGCGACGTTCTCGTGCAGCGCGATGAAGTAGATCTTCTTTTGCAAAATTATGGAGGAAATTAGATTTTCGCGTCGGTGGCTCGGGAACGAACAATTATGAGCTGGGCGAGATATAGTTACCGCACGCACGTTTATTGTTGTTGCTAATGCTTAATGAGCTGTATAACGTTACGAATATTCAATTGTTCGTAAATAAAGTGGAAAACTATGTCCCTGGTAGAATTGCAGCTGGTTTGGTTCTGTATACCCCGTTAATGTATCGTTGACTTGATAGAAGTTGAAAAATTAATTAAATTTATATTGGTGGCTTTATTACTTTACTATATACTAGAATCTTCAATCGATTGTCACATAGGTTATTCACGAAAACCGGCCATATGACGATAGTTTCTACTACTTTATTTTTCGGTATCCAACAACTTAAAACTTTTTAAACCTCTTCGAAGTATTCTAGATGCTTCCCGCTAAAATTTTCTGGTTAAATAGAATTCAGCTAGATTTTAAAAATGCTTTCGAGGCTGCAGTGTCAGTGGTAGTAATAATTTCATTTATTACAAAATATTATATAACGAAATGAAATAGCCGCATTATCAATTATTATTATTATGATCATTGCACAAAACATTATACGTACCGACATTAACATGATCAGTTAATAAGCAAGTCGAACGCATAAATAACAAACGCACTTTCAAACAAACAATATAAACGAAAGCGCGTATACTGTTTTTATATATTTCGAGTACAAAGCATAAAAACCGATGTATCGAATGACGCGCATACGTCATTACGAGCGAGAGCCGTCGATGGAAAATATTTACTTTTAATATAATTGAATTACGGTCCACGAGTTATTCCGTAGCAGCAAAAAAAAAATACACACACACATATATATTCCTCGCTATAACAAGTACGCGCGCGGCGAGATTGAAAAGCAAATTGTGTAACGAGATGAAAAGGCAAAACAATGAAAAAAAAGCTCGCTCTCGCGCATGTGGCGAACAGACGACAAGATTTCAATATGGAACGGCCGCGATTGACGCGAATGCGCGCGCGCGTGCTGAATGACAATTTTAAATGCAGATATATACACGAAGCCCCTCTTCTCCCACGCGGTCAACGACAGGCTTTTAATACGCGAAAATCGGAGTGGGATCGATAGTAGCACACGAGGACTACTATACCGTCGAGTAACAAAAATGAAAAAAAAAAAAAGTAATAATAATATAGGCGTAGGAACAATGTCAAAGTATAGAGTGACGTGTGTGTAATGGAAAATCGGAAAGAGAATAAGTTTTCAATTATCCATAGCGAAGCAATATTTGTCGTGTACTTGATTGCTTTGGAGGCGAGGCAGCAGGAGATAAATGGAATAGCGGACCAATCAACGAAAACCACGAACGATTTATGAGAAATTAATCCGGTCGTCGAGGGAGAGGCGCCGCTCGAAAACTGCTCATGCCGCGGTTCGCGCGCATGTGTGTGTGCTCACGTTCGCCTCGTTGCAGCTTTCGATCTGCGCTGCAGTAGAGCGCGCTGAATAAATGAAGAACCACTTGATGTGAATCTCCGAGAATCCGACGGGAAATGTTTCGGATGAGATGCGCTCTTCGATATTTTTGACCGTTTAATTAAGCTTGTGCTTCGAACGAGAAATATAGTGAGTTTTAAATACAAGTTAGGAATAGAGTTTTTCAATTAAAGCTTTATTCAAAACTAGCGACTTCAAACGCTCTCCGCGCGTTCTTACATTACAAATACATAGCTTTGAAGATGGCGCGTGTGATTCAGACCGTCAACTATTCTCGTCGAAGTAATTGACTAATGCATGTATTCGGGTTAGCATTTCGAAGTAAAAATCCAAATTAAGTAGACCCAGAACTGCGTCAACTTATTTTAGCTTTACATCGAAATAACCCCCAAGTTCCAACTTAAATAAATCACAAGATATGAACTTGTATAAAGTCTCAGCAGTGCTCCGAGAAAGAGTAGATGCATCTTCGTAAGTCTCTCGGAAAGTTGGAACATGCACAATTAAGAGCTATAATGCCCTCCTAATACGTGAACGCTAAATCCCCGGCGGGTCAACAGCGCGAATCGTGCGCTTGGTATTATTTATTTATAAAGAACACTAGCGATGGTCATCAATCGCAAATATCACAACGCACCGAAACAGAAACAAAGATCGCGCTGACTTTCGAAAAACATAATAAAATACTCGTGGATATAAATCCGCGCGCGCGCGGAACGATAAGTGCGAAAAATTGAATATTCGGCTCTCCGGGCTCTCCCTCGCCTTTACACGGAGCATATACGCATCAGTATTTTCGGCCGGATTTGTCGAAATATATTTTCGGAAAATCGAGTGCATTAGCGAAATGATGCAATTAGTATATAGCACACCACGGGGGTGTGTACGAGGCAAGTCTGAAAATACATATACACATCAGTCGGCGTTTCGCGGCGAAAATCCCATAAATTTTCGATTTACCAGCTCGCTGAGCGCTTAATACAACGATGCAATCGCACTCGGACGTTATCGCGCGCGGACGCTCATCCCCGCAGCCTTTTAACCTGTTTAGCATCAGGCGTGAATTTTTCAGCTCCGATGCATTGCGGTAGGCAATATTCGCGCTGCGTTTTGAAAAGCTGCTTGCTTCGTCGGTTAAAATTTGTGTATATAAGTAAATTAAAGTGCGGGAATATGAAATGCGACGTTTTTCCGAACAGTGCACACCAGCGCGCTTTTATTGCGTTGCGAGAGGAGAATCGCATGAGCGGCTATATATGGCGATCAATGAGAAATTCATGGACGAGGGCTCTGCAGCTTGCGCGTTTTTGTTTATTTTCCGCGCCACTTGCCCGGTATTAATTTTCCCGAGTTTTCATAGCGAGAGAATATTCAACTCTTGACTCGGCCGCGTATCGTCATCCACTCTCTGTGCTGCGATTGTTTGCTTTTCAAAAAGCCCCGCGCGTGCTCTATAATCGAAAGCTCGGGGAACGAGCTGCTCGAAAACGCTATGAATAAAAAGAGAAGAAAAAAAGAAAGCGACACGCCGAGATAGACGAAGTTGCGCAGTAGTGGACGGTACAGTTTGGATTTGTCGTAGAGTCTTCTTCCGAGACAAAAGCCGAGTTTCGCTCTTTTACTGCTTGACCGTGAGCTTACTGCGCAAGTTTCGCCTGCAGCGTCGACTGTTTTTTCGCCCGAAAGCTATATACGGCGATCAAAGAGAGCTTTTCCTTTTCGTTTCGCCTTGCCGCGCGCGGTCGAACGAGTGTTGATCCATTGGCCACGAAAAAACAAACTCATTATTGCCTTCGGGTGCGAGCTTGCAGTAGTGTTGTTGTTGCTTTGATGACGACGTATTATTCATCGGCCTGTGCGATTGATCGCGAATATGTGTGTACGTTTATTTAGTATAATTAATGTTTGTTCCGATAATGCAGACAGGCAGGCAGTATATTTTGATTATTTTTATATATGTTCGGGCGAATGGAGAAACAAGCACGTTTTGCTGTGTAAATATTATGATAGATTTGAAATTTCAATACCTTTATTGTATACACGTTGATTTTTATTGAATAATAAGAGGTACGGCAAATATTGTTCTGTTTTGATCCTTATACGTGCATAATATAATTTTACAATATTAATAAATAAAGTAGCCCAGTATAATCGTAAATCTGGCTGGATTACGATCGGATTCCGCTTAGATTTCCGGAGGTATACGGAAAACCTGACTAAAACGTATCAGAATCCTATTAGAAGGGTCAAGGTTGGCAGATTTCTACACCATTGTATTCCTAAATCATATTATACGTGCAATAATTAATCCAACCAAGGTAATTCCTATCTCTTGAATTAATAATTCTCCTCCTGGCGTACACGAGATACATTGTACGACTACTGTTTCAACTCGCTCATTAATTTCAGAGCTAACGACGCCAAAAAAAAGCTGAAATTAATTTAGCAAGTCGGAAAAATCAGCGAAAAAGCTCAAACGACGTTTTCCCGGCTGCAGCAGCAGTAGCAGCGAAAATTCCCCTCGCGAAAATTGCCCTTTGCTTGGCCGATTCACGAAGCGTGTAACCCATTGCTCTAATCGGATTTTTGCAGGTGGCACATAATGCTGCGCGCCCGTCGAGGCGGCCTCATATACCGGGGCGACCTGTACATCCAGGCTTGGCAATTGCAGCACCAGTCCCGTCAAAGAACTTATCAGCACCAGCAGCGGAACCTTTGTTTGTTGGTAAGTCTCTCCCCCCCCCCTCTCTTTCATCGTATAC
>UCQR01013971.1:4837-15342 GCA_900474235.1 Cecidostiba semifascia | reverse complement strand
ATCTTAACTTTTTAGGTATCAAATTGAACCCTACAATACACAATAAAACAGAATAAAATCATTTAAAGAGTTTTATAAACGCTTTACATCATAACATAAAATAATAAAAATCTGGTTATTTGATTTCTAAAATAAATCAACGATAAAATATGTTTAAAAATATTCAGTGCCTACAAAGTCTAAGTATTACCTAAACATCCAACCAAAATAATTCGCACAAACTCCTGTCAAGAGGAATACTAGTTAACGAATTATTTTGATAGACTTTAACCTATTCAAACTACTTGTCCCGTTTATTGTGAAAAATGCGCGCGCGACTTTGATATACAATAGTATGGAATGAAGAAGTAACTATTTCTTCTCAGTAAAAATGAACCTCGAAAGAAACTGTCCTCTCCCACCGTCTCTTTTTTTCCTTCCGTACAACAACAGAGTATTTTACCGTTCGTTAATAAGAATTTTTTTCAGCTGCCTATTTTAAAATGTCCGGCTAAATCGTTCCATGCAATTCTGGCTTGACATTATTTTCGATTTCTGCTAAATTCCTTTCACCCATTCATAGGTGTACAAAAATTGGTAGTAAATAGACATACAGATTCAAAGCCTCGATGTAAAACCATCGTATTTTCTGCTTTTGCAAGTAACAAAGCGCGATGATTTTCTTACAAATTGTCGAATGATTGGGCGCTTGTGGCTTATTATCTATTTCGATGTAAAATCCGAATGCAACACCAAGAACAAACAGATTTTCATTCTACGACACGTGTGTCACAATAAAATCTTTTCAGTAACCTCAGTTTTTAAAAATATTTTTCTTTCAAGCAGTTCTGTGGGAATGTGTTCTCATATACTTTCATGAATGTTCGTTTTGCTTTTTTTCATTAGTATTCAAAATAAATGCTTCTCGGTGAATGCGCTGTCGCTGAAAAGATTCTACGACACCTAACGACATTGATCTTCTGTATCGTCCAAAAGTAAAATCGCCTCACAGTCCGACAATAACAGCAGTATCACGAATTGCACGGAACGACCCACGGCCCAGTTTTACGAGTTGTTGGCTGTCGGGCTGACAACGTCGTCCTGCAGGCAGATCTTGAGATCGTCGCGGTCGTCGAGTTCGCTGCCACCACCGTCCGTCTCGATGCTGCAGCTACGCACGACCGTCTGCGCTTTTCCGGTGCCCGTCCAGCGCTCCTTCCAACTCTCCAGCCTCAACACCTGGTGATTGGTCAAATTTAAAATTTAGATTTGTTATTCGTTACTAATTCGATATATTGCAAGAAAAGAATCGTCATTCCTTTTGTCAAATCACGTATAATAATATGTATCTGATAGGCTCTGACGATATCTTTTCTTAGCGTGTATGCACTCGACGATCATTTTTTACTTTTACATAATACATGTTTAACATTAGCAAGTACAGATATTTACAATATTACTTTCAAAATTAAAAATTGTATTAGATGAGCACAGACAATATTTTTAAAATAAGCTTTATAAATTATGCCCATATGAATACAAGTTAATAAACGAAATTGTAGGTATTACTCCAAGATTGTATTGAATATTTCCTATGAATTCATAAAAAAAGAAATTAATTTTGCTTTATTATATTATTAGAAAATTTCTCTGAACTGAACTAATTTCAGAATAAACCTGTTCATGCATTTTCAATAACTGTATAAACTAGTAACTGTTTTATTTTAGTAGTATTACAGCAAACATATATCTACATAAAAATTCGATTGTATAGGATTTAAATATGAAGTTATGAAGTATGTACAAGATAAGCATAAGAATACAAGCAAGCTTCAATGAAAAAGTATGACATAAAGCTTGTTCATGCATGTATGAAAAGATGTTATTGGAAAAATTATACTTAAATGTGATGATAATATATAAAGAAGACAACAAAGACACACACACACAAAAACATACATATTTACATAATACCAGTCACAATTCGTGTTTTACGTCTTTTGACACAAGGCCATTAGTTACTTACTTTCAGGTTCACCCATTGGTCTGAAAGTAAGTAGTAAGCAATTTTTAATACTTTGTCGTGAGGACTTGTTACTGTGTTATTCTGTAGGGGGATCATTCATGTATTAGTTATTTAATTTTAATTGATTCATTTACTTTGAGGAATGATATATAAATAACCAATACATAATAATTTTCAAAAATTAACTAAAGGTCTCTTTGAATAAGTTCCCAAAGGTATAACAGATAAAGCAATACTACACATTGGAGATTAGGAAATATAATGCCGACACGTGGTTGAAAACTTACTCGAGCCAGGTCAACAGATCTATCTCCGGACTGGTGATTGGTGTAGGACACTAATGCGACAAAACACAACAGAAATAGTGGGTTAGTCGTAGGTAAAAGGCGTGTTTTTGAAGCTTTATCTTAGCAGAAACAATTGCTTAATTCAATTCATTATTGTTTTTTTCAAACTGGTTCTGCTAAAATAAAATGCTCTCTATCACCATAAGCCAGTTAGTTTAGTTTTTAAGATTCAAGTCCTCTTTATCCCGCCATCACCAATAATATCGAATAAGAACCCGAGTAATAGATTTTTGTCACAAGGTCCTTTAAGGTATGTATTTGTCACCTGAGAAAGTCACTTTTTCTAGTTCTCTATTGAATCAATTATATAAACAATCTGCTAACCTAATTTTGCACTGCACTTTTTCGAAACTATAAAAACTGTTTAGGTATTTTGTGTACTACAAAAAAAAACTTGTTCAAAATGCGATTGTACTCTGTACAATAAATTTTTTTGTTTACCTCTTAGAATAAGTCATTCTGTTTGCAAGATCCAGATTTTGTGCACTTCTGATTGCTATTTTGTTCATTGTCTGTTTCATTATATTTTTTTTTCACGAAACTTACGTACAATGTGTGCGAATCCAATTCGTGTGAACAATTTGTTTATTATTAAAGAAATTCTGAAAAAATTGACAAAAAAGTAAACCATCAAAGATCAGAGCAGTAATCAAAAAGATTATCGCCCTGATCCAACTTTTTCAATATTTACAGCTCAAATTAAATTAAAGCGTGAACTCGTGTTTCACAGAATAATTGGTACAAATAATGAAAGCTATATGCTTATATAACACTGATTTGTGTAAAAAATAAACGATTATGTGAATTTACAAATTTTTGTCTCGTTAATGCAGGTGATTATAAAAAAGCAAAGCACGAATGTTATAAACATGAGTTGAAGTTCTCTATGCACAGAAGCGAGAGAAGCGTATTCTGATGTTGCCTTAATCCAATAATATACCGACTTAGTATGCACGCTGAGTGAATGTTTATTAGTTTCTATCAAGAGGACCCTTCACTCATTTGTTTGATTTACTGATATTTATATATGAAGCTGTGGGTATATTTTACAGTGCAATGTTAAAGCGGTTAAAATGGTGATAATAAGCATAACGTCTCTTTCACATCAAAGTAAGAAGTAAAAGACAGATCGAATTGTAGTTTCTCATTTTCATTTTCCCATTAGTTAGTACGCTTAATCACGATACATTTTGCTTTTGTATTTGCTACCTCTTACTGCAATGCAGAATCTTTATCGGGTATTTTCACATCGCGATTATAATAACTGCTCTTACAAGTACCTTCTCGACACTTACTTCGGCTTTTAGTTCAGCGACTTTATCTTGCAAATCGCGAACTCTCTCACTATCGTCCATATTGTTTCTCAATTCACCTTCGGCGTGCATTTCTTCATTCTAAAAGAAATTGTCAATGAATAGCAAGTTTTCTGACCCCGTCTAATACTATCGAGCTGAAATGCGTACCTTAAGTTCTAAAACGGAGATCTTTTGAGTGAGCTCCGCGACTTGCTGCGCATGTTCAGCGTCCCTGATTCTCGCCATCATCGTATCATCCTTCATCTTGGACTCAAGGTCCGAGTACTTATCGTGCTGTTCTCTAAGTTTCGTCTCGAGTTCCTTCTGATGAGCGAGGGCAGTCTCGAGCTCATCCTTAAGTACCTTGCCGTTATCGTCCTGGCGACGCAACTGATTCGTGGACACCTGGACCTGTGTCTCCAGTTCCATCACCTTCAGCCTTAGTTCTTTAACCTCCGTCAGGGCTTCCATTTCTCGTATTCTAGTGGTCATAAGGTCTTCCTCGAGTTTCTGCACCTCGTGACCGCGGTTTTCCCAGAAGAGCAGTTTCTTCGGGGTCGAATCGGCTGCTGGGGCAGAGTGAGAGGCTCGATGTTCCTGCAGATGCTTCTGCCAGGCGGTGCTCAGTTCTGTGACCCTTTGGCGAAGATCCTGAAAGTGGTATCGTCAAAATTAGTAAACCAAAATACTTACGCTCCTTGCAAATTCAAGATTCTCACCTTCAGCGACAAGTTCGCCTCGGCTTCTCTAAGCTTCACAGCGATGAGCTCCTCCTGTAAATGCGCAACCGAATTGTCGGGTGTGCTCTCCCTCAACGTTTTCTTATCCTGCTCGAGTTCCTGAATTCTGGCCCTGAGATCTCTGATCGTCGCATCGTTTTCTGCCTCGTGCAACCTCACCCTGACGAGTTCTTCCTGCAAACACTGAATCATCTCCTCCTTCTGAGCGAGTGCCTCCTGCTTGATACTGATCTCGTCAAGGGATGACTGCTTCGAGTTGACATTTTCCTCGAGCAGTATCGACAACGATCGCAGCTCTTCGTGAGCCTGTTCCAGCTGATGCGACGTCTCCAAGTGTGTATGACGAAGAGCTGTCAGCTCGCGCTGAATCACGAAGGCTGTCTCTTCCTCCTCGGCACGCGAGACCTGGCCTCGAACTAGTCTGTCGGCTGGAATTAACAAAAGTACATATTATATAGACAGCTATCCGAAAAATGCGTCTTTGATTCATCTGCTATTAGTCCTCACCTAGTTCAGCGGATTCAGCCTCGAGAAGTTCGGTTCGTTGCCTGAGTAGCCTATTTTCTGCTCTGAGTCTTCGCAGCTCCACCATCTCTTCTTGCTCCTTCATCTTCAAAACAGTGTAGTCCTTTTCCAGCTTCTTCATTCGCTTGGGATTGATCTTCATACTGTAGGCGATGTTCATGAGGCGGTCTGGGTCTGCTTCGGCTCGGCCGGGCAGTTCTTTTTGAAAGAACTGAAAAAAATACGATTCAAACGTTACACCGGAAGCTATATTCGTGACTACACTTAATAATCGTCAGTCTGCAGTTCGTTTATCATATAATACCTTAAGCATTCCCTCCATATCCAAGCTGAGCAGTTCCTCCTTGCCGAGCTGCAGCATGGCTAGAGCGACCTTGAATATGGTCTCCATGCCCTCGGACAGGAAGACATCGAAGATACGACAGGCAAGCGGCAAACTGAGGGCAGTGGTGAAGAGTGTAAGGAACCAGGAGGATGCATACATGGACGTGTGGAAGCCCTGCGCGGTGAAGTGAGCGTACAATTCCGGATGCGTGTCGGCAACCAGGTGTTCCAGCTGGTACATACAGACACCGAGCTCGGCCATCGTCGGTTTGAACATGTCTCGGAGCCTGTACTCCTGCATCAGAGCCACCAGAACGGCGAACGCTTCCTCCTCGGGCATTTGCTGTGATTCACATTTATTAATAGAGCTTGCACTCGCGGATTTTATACCACCGTTGCTAGTCATCGATTGAAAATTATACACTATATGCCAACCTGCATGAGTAGAAGTCCGACGATGAAGCCGGAGCCTTGGCAGTAGCCGACCTCGCGGTCGTACAGGCTGTAGGCCTTCATGACGTTGAAGAGGCTCTCCTGACCGAGACCGTCTTTCTCCTTGAAGAAATCATGTTCCGGATAGGTACGGGCTATGTCACGCCGGATTATACGCTCGCACGCCGAGGTGCATTTTATGTACTCGGCGAACTGCTTCTTCACCGGCGAGTCGTGCGCGCCGCAGAGCAACTGCCAGACGATACCCCTGTGGCGAAAAGCAAAGGATATACTTAAGTAAAAATCTTTTTCGTAAGAAAAAAATAAATAAAGGGAAACTCACCTGAAATGATGAGGTATACCCTGTCGCACGAGTTCCTTGACAAAGTCCTTCCTCTTCTTCCACTGGTTCTCCCAGTCGGCGACGATGTTGCCCCAGAGCGTCCAGGTGTTCTCCTCGCCATCGGCAGTGTTATTGTTGCTGTTGTTAGTTGTGACATTGTTAGGCCGTTGGGCTACAGCAGCAGCGGAACTGGTCGCCGTCGAGTTTGAGTCGACGGTACCGTTCGCGCTGCTGCAGCCCGATGCCAGGGACACCTGTGATGTGTCCGAGCCCTTTCTACTGTGGTTACTCTGCAGCGAGCTCAGCGATTTCGCGTCCGACTCGATTAGCCTGCCGAGCAGATATTTTTTGCTTAGCCTGTGTGGTGCGGAACGAGCAGTGGTTATTTTTCTTTTTGTGCGTGTGTTGTTAATCGTTTACTTATTATGTTTTTTAATTGAAGCACGTGTGAGTGGATAACGATGAATTGTTTTAACTCTGGCTAGAAAATGTAACGATACTATATTTTGGTGTAATTTCACATCACAAACAACCGTGCAAACAACGATATAAAAAACATCGAAGGAATTCGGTCAAGTGCTGAGAGAGAGAAAGCTGTGTATAGATTCTTATGTGCTGCAGGAGTGTATATAATTAAGTTATAGCGGAAAATTCTTTTTTCCTCGTGGCAGTGTACTTATTATTTACATCAGGAAAACACAATGGTATAAGAGCGAGTGAGAAAAAAATCGTGCATATAGATATTATAACAGCTGATACTCACCTATTGGCCTCTTCCAGTTTAGCTAATAGAGCCAGCTCGTCGGTGGATATGACTTTGGAGGTGGTCTGTGACGGCGCGGGACTGTCCCTAGACGGCGTTTGTTGCGGCTCCAATTCCGGGAACGTGAGAGCGGCCTCCTTGTGATGCTCGCCGTTATGAATGCTTTCTTCCAAGGAGGATTTCAAGCACACCACGCTCATCACCTATAGTCCATGTCCCGAACAGCATTAACGATCCTGTCTCTCTGTCCTCCTCCTCCTCCTCCTCCTCCTCGATGGTTCTTCAGACTCTGCTGAAAATTTGAAGAAAAAAATTGTGTTATCAGAGTCTTTTTTTCTAATATTAATATTGATGATAATATTTATAGACGTAAAAAAGGCTCGGCATAGATTGGACCTGAAAAATTTTAAAGAGTTGTATAGGATTCTGATAAACCTATTATTTTTATTTCATGTGTTACTGTGACTTTTCTTACGATGGAGAGTCTTCCTCCTCAAAGAGTAAGTAATAAATATCCTATACAACTCTTTCAAATTTTTGAGGCCCAATCTATGAGAGATTGGGACCCTGGTAGAAACGTTAATGCTAGATTTATTAATTATTGGCTAATTTTTGAGTTAAAATTGTCACACTGACATTATTACGTTGTTAAAGATAAAAATTCAATTTTTTTTTCACAAGAACCATACTCTAATATGTCAATAATTGAACATATGGTCATAATTATATAGACACTTTTAATAATAAATGCTTCCATTTGATTAACACGTTAACCAACGAAAATGGTTAATTTTCTACCAGAGGGATGAGCTGATAGTTTATTTTCGTCTACAATGGTTGCCGCTAGAATCCTTATAATCATTTTTTAGGTTCATTAAACCGCGATAAAATAACAGGATGCAGTATAGAAGCGAGAATATCTCTGACGTGTTCTCCAGAGAGTCAAAGTTCCTCGACGTGACACACACGTATATGCATCAGCTTGCAAATTGACATTAACGTAGAAAATGACGGGCATTAAAGCGGAATCGTTCTATATATCTATATCCTTATCCCAGTGCCGGTGCATACCTCCGATAAGCCATATATATACACACACGCAGTGGTGTCCCAGTTGCAGCTCTCTCTCTCTCTCTCTCTCTCTCTCTCTTTGACCGTTAATATCGTCCAGCGACTATGTGTATGTTTATTCACGTTTTACACGGCTGTCTGAATTTCTCGGGCTAGTGCGTATTTCATTGCGCGCGTTTTCATTTATTCAGAGAGCGCTGAGTTATGGGATACGTGTATATACGCGAGTGCGCTGAGTAAATTACTGCAGGACTATATAGTTTAATCGGTAAAGTGGATGTATATTTACTATATGTATAGCTTTTGGCAATTTCGACGAGAATTTTTTTTTTAATTGCGCTGACCACTCGCTCTTTAGCGAGGACTGCTGCTACTGTATCCGAACCGGGATAAGATTTCTTTGTTGCAATGCCAGCAATGTTGACATAGCTTGTTCCACCACACTTGTATTGATCTATACGGCAGTGACTATATGATGGAACCTGTTTTTCCATTATCGGATGTATCTGCAGCTGTGACATTGCCGGCGAGACTCTCTCGGGCGTTGCAAAACGACGCCTTCAAATTTTCTCCTTCCTGACTCATACCAATCTCGTTACATAATTATATTGTTTTATTACCCTTTTATTTGAGTACAGCGATTTTCAAGTTCGGTTGTTGTAATTTTCCTCGTTTTTTGTTAAAAAAAAAATGAGGTACATATACGAGAGAATTTTGAAAAGAAAGTCGGCGTAAAATTATACAAGGGGATTATTATCATGGATGTCGAGCTTGTACCACACAGACATCCTTTCACTTTTCTGAGCACCGGCATACATTAAAATACTATTACGGATGAGTCATCATCGGGAACAGTAATTGGTCGGCGCGATTATGTAAGAAAAAAACGGTTTTTTTTTCTTTTTGATATAGTTGCTTCGTTCTTTCACTTCTGCAATATACAGAAAAAATGTATATATAGATTCGAGATCTCTAGACAACGCTCAGAACTATCGATTATTATTGTCAATGCTAGCTCTATGATACCTTGTGTAAAGTAGGCTGTAAAATAGTTTCAAGTTTATATACACTTTCGTAATGTCTGTTTGATTGTTTTAATTTGAACGATACATTTTTGTATTACATTATAATTATATTGCAAATGGCAATTTAAAGAGACATTTTTCTTTTAGTGAATAAATTCGTGCATAACAAAACCTTGAAATACATATACAAAAGAACAACGTTTGATACCACACTGTCTTTTATCGTCTGATTGAAAAAGAACATACACAAAAATTTTCTTTCTCAACATCACAGTCAAGTGTCAACATAACAAAAGGAAGAAAGAGAAAATACAGATATCGATAAAGAATAACATTCGACGGCAATATTTTTCAATAAAGAGCTGCTCTCTTTGCGTTCATTCAGCGATAAGTCACCGGTAAAAAGTAACGACGACGACAACGACGACACAAGCGATTGACACACTCGTTGATGGAAAGACACCGTTATACATAAAATGTCCATGTGAATTTTTTTTTTTACCGTCGATGAATCATCGCGTTTATATATACCTGGTCAATACCAACTCTCTCACTTGGCATATACAGTCGCGGAATACAAGAGTTATATTATCACACGTGAGAGAAAAACCTGTTTTTAAACTAACCTGAAGTGTATATTTGTGTCTCCACGTGTTCGTGTGTACATCCGAGTGTATAATCTATTTTCACGACGTCGTCAGGATTTTGCACACAACTATATTCAGTATAAAATTCAAAACGATTTTTTAACGAGCAAGTATAGCGCACTTGTTCATTACACGAGATAAAATAAAGAGCGCGGAATTTTACTTCAAAACGACTAATACATACCAAATGACTTGAAACAGATGTTTTTACTCTCTCTCGAAGCGTGTCAATTAAGTGAAAATCAAACAGAAAACTTTACCAAAAGAGTTACACACATCGCACACACACACACACACCGCTCGCAATCACACACGATCAGAGGCCATTCAACCGGTGCGCGTCTAAAATATAGCCTCTCCGGAAACACATATTTTATAATATACCGATCCCAACTCCCATCATCAGTTGGAAAAGTAATTTCTTGTTTTTCTAGAAAAAGAGCCACAGGTGTAGGTCAATCGCTCGGTCAATAACTGGGCCGCCGCTCACCTTGGCTGCACCTAAACGCTGCACACATGCACATAAGTATACGCTCTTTTGTGTATTATCCTCTATACCAGTATTAGTAGTATAAAGTAGCTGATGGGAAAACGTTGCGTTGTTTCGCCAAAGCGACTGCTTTCTCTCCCACGCATCCGGAGAACGCCGTCGTGTGTTGTATTATATATATATATCCTTTTGCTATACAGTGTGTGAGCCACACGAGAGATGCGGATGCATGCACACGCCGCGCGGATGACTCGGAGGCAGAAATGCGCGAAGGGAGAGAGTTACGTGTGATGGCTGAGGTGTACTTTTTTTTCTTGTGTGAGTCACGCGGTATACTGATGTGTGAGAGGTATTATATATTTTTGATATATTTGCGAATCAATTAGCCCGATGAAAGGTAAAACATAATTAATAAATTCTTAGCAGAAATGATTCTAAATTATTATATAATTTTATAACGACATATGCCACTTACCACAGCTTTTCTCGAAAATGATG
>UCQR01013960.1:7395-29178 GCA_900474235.1 Cecidostiba semifascia | reverse complement strand
CTGTAGCAGTAGGGCGACGACTCAATTGTCCTCGGGCGTTTGCGCAATTACTCGGAAAAAGAGAACTGTACATAAGCTGCTGCTGCTGCTACGGGCGACAATCGACGTCGGCCATTAACTTCTCTCTCCGGCCTGATGACGCGCGAGAGGAGAAAATATGAAAAACGGGAGAGGAATATTATATAGCCGACTGCGGACTAATGACCGGCTCGCGCGCTCTAATTACTCGCGCATTAGCGCGCCCGATTTTGCAAAAGAAGAGCGAGGCGTTTTTATTGCGTGTGTAAACGCGCTAATTATGTTTTTAGATTCGCTCGCGAGTGTACAAACGACGAACCGATAAATCGGCGAGTACAGCGCACAAGTGGCCGCGACAAATAACCCTAAGCTGTATTATGAGGAAATAAGAGTGATGATAAAGCTATTCGTGCCTCCAGATATGACTGTAGCGTACGTGTAACCGCGAGTGTATACGTCGTCGCTCGACAATAGCGAGACGATCCAGAGCGGATCTAGGAGCGACCACTACTACGTTGCACAATATAATCCAACAGCAGCCGCAGCTATTAACGTTATACTCTTGCATACTCTCTGGTACAGTGCAGTAGGCGCGCTTTAGAATTATTACTCCGTCATAATTCAGCCGCGCGCGCGCGCGCGATTTGCCATGAAACACGCGTGTGCGCGAATGACGAACGTTTCTCGTGGCGACGATAACAAAGGACGCGCGATATTCGTGTATAAAACGTCGTTTGACCATAGTCCTGCAGCCAGTCTGTATATATCACGTATATATGCTAATGAGCGCAAAAAATGTACGTATAAACGACACGTCTGCATTCTGTCCGCGTATCATAACGCATATATACAGCCGCAACAACTTCCGACGGCTGTTTTGTTCTCTCTGTCTCTTTCTGAAAGCTGCTGTCCGTTTCGCATTAATTATCGCGCGTATATATATAGTATAATAGTAATAAAAAAAGTGTCCGTCGGCGCGGAAGCCGCGACGACGGGTTCAGCTCTAATCCCCTAATAAGTCACCTGCGTTGTCTGTACAGACACGCGACTGCATACATGTATAGCCGGCTGATCAAAATTAGACCCGGCGCCATATGACCATACAATTCAAAGCCGGCGACTATAGCTGCTATATACGTGACTCACTGCAGACGAGCTCTCGAATTCAGCCGGGCTGGATACAGGTATATATGATTCAGAGGCTCTCTCGCACCGGGGAGAATATCGCGCCTCCTCCTCGATTCTGCGCACCTTTCGACTATACTTTTTTCCTTATTTTTATATAGCGCGAGCGAGCGTTAGCCTGAATAATGCAAATCGCGCGCGTGTGCTGCGATCGGCCGCGACAAAAAATTCCTTATCTCCTTTTCCAATTTTCGTGTATACGAGAGCCTCTACGAGAGCCTCTCGCCGCGCGCGCGGAATCGATAAGCGAGTGTCGATGTGTTTTTCGCCGAAAAGAGGATTATTTCGATTCCTGGTCAGATAAAGTGCACGCGTATATACACACACACACACACAGAGAGAGGGTATATATACGTAAACGCGATAAGTGATAAATCGATTAACGCGCTCTGTCTCTCGCAAGTGCGCTACTTCTTTTCGGCTATAGCTTTATTTATGAGGAGCTATATACTGCGCAGGCCGTCACGCTCCCACAGTTCGGAAAATGCACTTATTCCGGGGGAGTTCGACGAACCTTGCCCTGCACACCACCGGCCAGTGTGTGTAGCCTGCCGTCTGTGATGGACTAATCAATCGAGCCCGGCTTTCTCTCACTGCGTGCGTGTGTGTGTCCGTGTTTGGCTGTGCTGCGGTTGCCCTTCGTGTATCTAGCTATATATACATATACGTGCGCTAGCTGTATTCTCGTTAATGACTGACTCACATGGTGGTGTGGTCCGAAATAGACGCGATTGCGTGTTAAACAAAAATACGCCGCTGCTTTATTTCCTTATTCTTCCAACTACTACGCCGCCGCTGTGGTATGCTAGCTATAGTACAGAGTTTTATGCTAGCCGCGTGGGTTGTTTAGGACTTCCTTGTTGGAGCTTTCGAAATTTATCTTTACTGTTATTATTATTATTATTATTATGGCACGTCGAGCCTAATTCAGTTGTCATATTGGGACGAGTTATGCGAGAGAGGACGCGACAGCACTGTAGATGAGAGAGAATGCAAAAGTATCGAGTATATTTTCGAAGCCGATTGAAAGTCAGGGGAGTCGTTACTGGACACTTTACTGCTCTCCGGTCAACAATTTCCACTCACGCGCGATCGGCATTCCGCGATGCGTCGCCCGTCGAATCGTTCGATTTATAATCCGAATAGCGCCCGCGATTAGCATGACAAAAGAGAGACAGAGAGCGAGCCAACAGCGTTTCTTTCGGCGTGCGAATTCGCCAAGAGCATATCAGCCAGTGTAGCTGCCCCACGGGATTATACATTTGCATGGTAGCGATCGTGCGGAAAAAGAAAATCCGCGAGCGGGATTATTTATCACTGCCTGCACGCAGAGTTGCAGCAGCAGCAGCCGACGAGAGAATAGAGGG
Source organism: Cecidostiba semifascia (assembly GCA_900474235.1). Lineage (NCBI taxonomy): Eukaryota > Metazoa > Arthropoda > Insecta > Hymenoptera > Pteromalidae > Cecidostiba > Cecidostiba semifascia. Next base: position 26,608 of record UCQR01013960.1, on the reverse strand, counting down.
GGATGAGTGTGTGTAGCGTATGCTGCGTGTGTGTCCTATTTAGATAACTGAATTACGGATGAATTATTGGTCGGCGCTCTTGCTATTACGCTGTACGCGCGCGCGCGCGCGCGAATCGCAGCGAGAGCACGTGTAGGAGGAGGAGGCAATGCAGAGAGTAGTAGTATAGTAGTAATAGCATCGCTCTCGATGCGTACATATAATTTGATAAACATCGGCGGCGGCGTAGGGGCTCGAGGGCCAATATTACACACGTACGCGCGAATTTTGCGCGGATCGAGCGCAAGTGCCCATTATAGGCCGTAGCTGCGCTGGATTTATATTGCTATAGCAAGAGAGAAACGCGGGGGAGTCGCATTACGTGTGGTTACGCGTATCATTAGGCGACTACCCCCCGACACTCTGTCTGCCACCGCTGCTGCTGCTGCTGCTGCTGCTCTGCAACTGCCTCGTCATGAGAGTATACTGTGCATGTGTGTGCAGTTGTCTCTTACTCGCACTCTCTGTCTGGCTCTCTTCTCTCTCTCTCACTCCATGCATGAAAGCACGATTATTCGATGACACTAGCCGTATATATGAGCTACAGCCCGCTGCTGCAGTTCCACCAGAGAGTTTTTGCGCTTTTCCCGCCGTTATAATATGCGGGAATCGTCGCGCATATATTTCATCGTAATCGCTCGGCTATGGGGATAATAATTTTGCTGGGTTCAATAAAAAAGAGACGGATTAATCTTTTGGACGACATTTCGAAATTTTAAAAAGATTATTTTTGATAATGTGCGCTCGACGCTTTGATTGTGCGCGCGTTTTTATGGCTGCATATCGTACAAATGTTGATTGTTCGCGCAATGCATTCAATTTTTCTCTCTCTCAGTCCCTCGCTCGAGGGGATACATGCCTCTGAGCACTGCAGCAGTATATCATTCGAATCAAGCTGATTTACGAGCGGCAATTAAATCGACCGAATTAAAATAATAAAAAGCGGTCAACAAATTGAAATATTCACAAGCATAGACTAACCTATAATATGAAAAATTGCTAGGAATTATAGCTCAAAGACAGATCAGTATATCGCAAAAAAAAATTGGACAATTTTCGGATCATCTTGTGCAAATAATACTAGTCTAAGTAGAAGCGGCGCCGCAGGATAGAATAATAACGCAGTCGCTTCCGGCTCTCATTGCAATAATAACACACACACACACACACAACGTAGCAGTAGCACGCGCATACCCCCCAGCGCGGACAATTTTCTCTACGTGCTGTCCTAGGGCTCGAGCTCTTATTTTCATTACATTCGCACCGGCCTAATTTTGATTCATGACTCGACTCGCGTCATTTGGGCGCATTACGCGGCGATAAATCGCCCGTCGAGACACACGAGTGCTCTCCTCTCGCGAAAAATGTCCGGCAGTAGACCGACTGTGGATCATCTCCTCACGTATCGCTTTATATAACAAAGTTTCGAGATTTATACTATTATAAGTAAAGTGGAAATTTACAAATCGAGTAAGTTTGTCTAACGGATAGAGGGAGATATTTCAAATTCAATTGGCAAATACCGAGAACATTAGTCAGCCACTTCGTCTGACCTAGATCATGACTATATAGCTGCACATATACAGTACACTCCAATTGATAGCTCTATTGTGCATCGCGAGCCGTGTCATAAATCATTCATACGATCGCGCGCGCGAACAACGGACAAAGTAGCCGGTGGCGTTGAATTCAACGCACTTGGCGGATCATTATTCGTAGCAGAGAGTCAAATTTTACGATTATCTGTACTTTTCGAGGAAAGACGTAGCTGCTGGCGAATTGATATTGCGAAAGGAGCTCGCTCAATAACATGTCGATCCCTTTGTATATACATATAAGAATACGCGAGTAGAGATGTCAAGCGAGCTCTCTTATTGCATATCAAATATCTCCGTCGTATTGTAGACTTACGGATGAGCTGATGCGGTCAAAAAACGAATGAATATTTCATAAGATTGATACACTGCAGTGCAGGAATAATAAGAGAAAGAGAGAGAGAGAGAGAAGTTGAAAAAGAGTACACACACGCGTTCGTGCGGTTATAGTCTGCTGCATCAGGGCATAAAGTCTTATGAAAAAGTCTCTCGCGTGACTTGGTTGTTGCGCACCTGCAAACGGTGAAAAATTATATCGGCGGGAAAAGCTGCGAGAAAGATCCCCCACACATAGCGACAAACTTTCCAGTCAAAACTTGGCAATCTCGGTGAGTATAGAGGCAGCGGACGACCAGCAGCGACAGAACTGCTGCTGCAGCAGACTGTGAGAGAGAGGAAGTAAAGCAAAAGGACAACAAACAAAGTCCGGGGGATTCGCCGTGCGCTGAGCGTGAGTGAACTCGAAGACGAGCCGGATGGCTCAATGCTCAAAGGATCTAAGCTTTCGTAGAGTAAATCCTTTGTTGGACAAAGATTTTAAAAAGCTAGCCCCTTCGCGAAAGGAGCAAGAGACTTTTTTTCTTAAAATCTGCAGCCTCGCGAAATCTCTTGCGAAGCTTTTTTCGAGATTAGCTACTTACTTATTCGCTTTAATTCAATGTTCCGCGTCAGAGAGAAAAAAGCGCGAAGCCGAGCATAATATTCCTGTGAAAACACGTAGCGAGCGAAAAAAAAAGAAAACTAAATAAATGGCGCGCAAAAGAGGCGCGCAACATTTTAAAACGAGCGCGCCGGCGGCAAAGTGACACGTGAGCTTTCATATACGCAAGATGGCATCATTACCAGGCAGTGCGCGCTGGCGTTGAAAAAAAAAAGCGCGCGCGCGTCAGCTGGGAAAAAAGAGAGAAAAGCATGAAATTATAATTGTCGCGCGGCGGTGGCGCGCGTAATTGATGGCATTATTTTGAAAGTGAATGCGCTTCGCGGTACATAAACCCGCGGCTGCACAGCGACTTCGTTTCTTATCCTTTTTCAGAGCTCAGAGCGCCGGCTTGACAAAAAAGCCTTGAATTCTTATTAGAGTGTATGGCCGTATACGTGGAAGCTGCCGTGACAAGCCTCGACGACGATGTATATACGAATAAGGGCATAACTGGTAAGGAGCGAAGTATATAAGTCGACCTTGAAGAGCAGACGGGATGCTTTTTAGATTTCGCTAAAGAGGCTGTTTGTGCAGCGAGCAGTCGAGAGCGTGTTTTCGTTTTGTTTGTCATGATGATGTTGAACCCGATTCATTTGTCAATTCCCGAGATGTAATATAACGATGTATTGAAATAGCTCGCGTTAATAGCCGACGAGATAGACGCGATTATATGCGTTGCACGATTTCTCGGAATTTTCTGTCAGTTTTATCCTTTCCGTGAATATAGTCACGGCGCTGGCTGAAAAAACCGTCGGCGTTGATGAATGTAGAAACATCATCAGCTATGCAGAGTATAGACAGTATAACCGCGAGGACAGCCTTCAAAGCTCTCCAGACGTTCATCGGTTACAAACACTCACGCGTCTCTTTCAAAAGAAGCAAAGTATCACAGAACAGCGGAAACGCGAGTAATATTACTATCGTGTTCTTGTAATGTAGAGCGTCGCAGTAAAGTTCGCAAACAAAGGCGATCAGCGGGAAAAGCAGAGAGTCAGCGCTTGAAAGAAGCTGCGCAATCCGCGTTGTCAGTCGTCGCCACCGCCGCGCTGGTATAATTATTCCGAGCTTCGTCTCGCGAACTGGCAGCGCACCAGAGCTTTATACAGGATTTTCGGCGACAAAGCACTTTATGAATTGTAAAAAACCGGAGACTAGTAGACTCTCTCGAGTGCCATCGGCGACGTTTGTCATCGTCGCAGCCAAGCTGCTGCTGCTGCCACTCGTGTGGTCTCTGCGCGCTATATACTCTGCCGCTGATTTTCCTGTCCCTTTTTCCTTGTCGCTGCTACTGCTGCAGTAGCAGCAGCCTGTCTACCTTCGCTTTTGTCGTCGTCGTTCCTCGGGGAGAGAGACGACGCTTTTTGCTCGTTTTTTTTTCGGCCCTGCGCGAGCAGACGAGACGAGAGAGAAGCTCTGCCGGAAATAGAAGTACAACTGCTAGAGAGCTACCTATACTATATACTTGGAGCACTCGTTAGAGCAGGGAAAATAGTCGAGACGTGAGCACAGAGCATAATGGGCCAAGCCCGCACTTTCGGCACGCGACGTATGCGGGAATACTGCTTGTATATACTTTCTTCTCTCCGCAAGTATGTATATCCCTCTTTACTCGTGATATTAATAAACCTAATTCAATTGCATAATATACGAGTCTCGGCTGCTGCTGCTGCTGCTGCTGCTGCCTTTTCGAGATGCCTTTTGGACTGTACTCGCAACAGTTGAATTTTCTATTCAATATACTTGGCAAATTATAGCGACATGTAAGCTTTATTCAGTAGTACACAGTTGCGATATCCCGCGATGTTTATATGCGCGTGTAAACTAAAAGCAACTCTCTCGCATCCAAGTTTATAAGGACGAGGATTTAACGAAGACAAACACTGAGAGTAGACTCGAGAGAGGTAGAGAGAGAGAGAGAGAGAGAGAGAGAGAGAGAGAGAGAGAGAGAGAGATCGAAGAAAGTAAGTTTAACAATTCGAACTAGCTGGATATAACATAAATTCGCAGTCGAAAGCTACTACTCGGGTGTGTCTCTAGATAAGAGTCTCGGCGCTGCTACTGCAGCAACAATAAGACTTCCGCGTCCAAGTTCGAAGCAACTGCAGCCTTCCGCCCTGTTTGACAGCAGTAGCGAGACACATCATCACATATACGCAGCAAAGTTTCCCCGGAGTTGTCAATGCTTTTCCGTACCTATAGCACCGCCGCCGCCGCCGCTAATTAATATAACGCCGGTCTCGCTCGCTAATTACCGTGAGTAGCGGCTTTCCCTCGTGGCGGCGGGCGGCCGATCGATCGGCTGCTTGTTGCCGCCGGGATATACGGCGCGAGTGAGATATACTACCGTGCGCAGCAGAGATGTATGCGTACGCCGGGAGAAAGTGAGAGCAAATAAAAGAGAGGCAGCAGCAAGCAGTAGCAGTGTAAAAAAGGAAAAGCCGGGCTAGAGAGTGAGAGAGAGAGAGAGGGTATGTAGCCCGTAACTCGGCTGATTGACGAACGAGCGACGCTAAAAGTGCGGAGGGAGAGAGAAGTGTGTGTGTGTGTGTCCTGAGACTGCAGCCGGGCAGATAACCGCCGAGCAAAACGTATAAGCACACACACACACATGCTCGAGCAAGGCGATATATCTACTCACGAGAGCTCGGCGCGCGCGACAGTCGGAATATTCGATCGACACTTTAAAGGCTCCGGTCCATTTGGCTCAAATCAAATATGTAAATTTTTAACGGAATTTTCGCGCGCTCTCTCTCTCCCGAAGAGATTTCACACACTCGTATATAACAGAGTGTACTGCGTGCAACGATGGACTTTTGTGTGAAAAGTTCGCGAGCGGATTTTAATATCGATTTTCGTCGCTGAACAATCTCTGACAAATGTGCGTTTATTATATATACTCCTTTGAATACGTGTATATAGTCAGTGAGTGGTATATTCACTCGCTCGCTCACTCGCTGGTAACGGAGGAATTCGAGTGTACAAGTTTGTCGACGACTCTTGAATTAATTCCAGAAACTTAGCGGAGAGTTTCTCTCTCTTGGGAGGCCCACGCACCAATGCAGCCGCCGTGTGCATTGTAGTGGCTGTTTTATTCGCCTCGATTTATGGACCGCGCTCGATACACTCCTTCTCGACTCGCTTGTATCGAATGTGTATGCGCTCAATCTCGCGTCACGTGTGCGCCATCGAAATTTCATTCAACCGATCGCCTCGAGACGATCCTCTCTCTTTCTCTCTTCTTTTTTTATACATATTAATGATCTCCGCTGCAGAGAATAACATCAGGGAAAAAGAGACGAGAGCGAAATAATCGAACTTTTCGACGTGGAGCGACTCGAGATCAGAGAACGAGAGAGCACTAAAACTTTAAGGACACTCAATCGCTCGCTCCGTGTATAACTGCGGTCTTTGTCGCTCCTTTTTCACGGTAGTTGCGCCGCGCGCGTTTTCAACATCCGTGTTCGCTTTAGCTTCGCCAGAGAGGATGATTGATAATATGCAAATTTCGACTCGCTGTGTGCCTCTTTAAGATATACATAATACTTCCATTTAGACCGACATCACGGCTATACACGAATTTTTCATTAAACAGCGATAAATCACGCTTTATTTACAAGTGTATTTTTTTTTACTTTTGTACGATAAAATGTCATATTCTACCAGCACTTCCGAAAGTCGCTAAAAGTTAAAAACTAGCTCTCAGTAGCTACTGTCTGCGCCGCGAATTTTCGCAAAGTTCTGCATAAAAACGTTTAAAGCACCGCTTTTAGCTGACAGCTTCGTCGCATTTAAAATGTTGTCCTCCCTCTCCCTCAGCTGCTGCTGCTCCGCGCAATTAAGAACGAAAAAGGCTGACTGCGTCAGGCAAAAGCGTCCCGCTTATATTACGAAAAAAAAAGCCGAAACAAAAGCGCTCGCCGCGTGACAAAAGTTGACGGGGAAAGAAAGCCCAGGTCAGCAAGAAGAAGAAGAAGAAGAAGAAGACTGGACACGCGGTGCTGCTGCTGCAGGAACGGTTTAGAGGATGATTAATTCATGACTCGGCGGCAGCCGTCGTCCCCCCCTCGGGTGCACCTCGGACAATGCCGCTTTAATTAGTCAAGATATGACGAGCCCACCTGTGCAAACCAGGTTGGATGCAAAAATGAGAGAGCCAAGCTCTGATTAATTAAACGCAGCCCCTGCGCGAGCCAAGTGTATACTATACAGCTGTATTTATTATATATACAGCGTTTAGGATCGAAGGACGCACGACGCGCGACGGTTGCTCTTTTCTCTGCGACTTTCTTTTCAGACAAACTCGATGTATAATATATTTCCGGGCGCGCGGTTGCAGCAGCGGCTGCCTTCATTTTTCACGCGCGGGAGGGAAGAGCTTCGGCCTTTTAGTAGCGTAATGACGTAAATTAAGAAAGACGTATGGCGCGCGCGAGAACGCCTCGGTGATAAATTGATCGGGAATTAGAAAAGGAGCAAGTTTGCGCGCGGCCGATAACGATTCATCAAGGGGGAGGCCGCCGGAAGCGTCGACTGGAATTGAAAAGCAATCTGTATTTGAAATCCGCGCGAAATGCTTTGTGAAAATTTCCACTCTAAGAAAACTTTCACGCCGCAGCAGCTCTTTCACTGCAGACAAAAGTGTTACGAAATTTGTAAAATAGGTTCATTAAACATACCTGTCGCCGGTTTTTACTGTTAGAAGAGATTGGGAATCCAAAGTGGTATACTCTTGGGTGCGTTGGGTAATGCTTGTGTATAGAGAAAAGAAGTTATTACGAGAGAGGAATTTTAAAACACCGCGTGTGTGTTTACTTCGCTCTCCTACACTAATCAATCATCGCGGTTCCGAAGAGAGAAGAAGTGCCCGGTTGAGGCCGATGCGAATTAGCGAAAGTCGTTACACCTTATCTCGCGCGAGCCTTTTTCCAGCTGCTATATTCCTTCGGTGATTTCAAAAGCCATACATAACCGAGATAGCACTTAATAACTAATTCAATAAGCGAGTCGCCGCGCGGTGCAGCATTATCAAGTGCATGGAAGCACCGTTCAGCAGCTAGTATGGGGCAGCTGAAAAATCTGAGGCAAGATAACGGCTATCAAACGCATATTTTCTGAAATATCCCGAGAAGGAGAGAGAGAGAGAGAGAGGCCCCTCATATTTTTTCCCAGCCTGCCATCAGTCAACTCGGCGTTTGCTTTTAACGCGTTGAAGGAGCGATAAGTGAAAAAAGACGCGCGAGCGCGCGACTCCGCTTTTGTACGTGTGTATATATATAATCGTCGTTTAAATTAATTATTGTTTCCTCCTGGCAGAGAGACAGTATAGACCTTCGCGCGTCTGGATAACGGCCGCGAGTCTAGCGCGCGTCCGAACTCTGTTACGCCGTCCATAAATCAAGCGAGAGAAGCGCGTCTTTGCGCCCCGACAAAAAGTCAGAGAGAGAGAGGCGCTTATCTCGCTCGCGCGGAATGAATTTCTGTATAGTGGCGAGAGCGACGTCGAGCGGTGTGTATATATATATGCGGGCCTGACTCTTCTGATAAGCTCCTCTCGGAGAGAGGGGCGTAAATAACCGAGCGGCTAAAGAAATTAATGTGACGATTAGCGGCCGAAATTTCGGGCCCCGAGAATGCGGAACCGCCGGCTTATCTAACCCGTGTGGTTTGTGTGTACATATTTCTTTCACCCTTTTTCGGTGTCGCATCCAGGCCTTTTTTTATAGATTATTATACTCTCGTATATTATAGCTGGGACGGAGATGAGTTACGAGGCCTTTCTTTCATTTTGGGTAATCGACGGTGATTACCGCGAGAGGCAGAGGCGTAATTAATAGCCCACCCAAGGCTCTCTTGAGGCGTATAGTTGATGCTCTTTATATTCTAATGTCACTCGTTATTAAAACGAGCGACCTATTTGTCAATATTTTTGTGAAAATTATAGAGCCAGAGATGTATACTCGTCTTTGTTTCGGAGTAGGCGTATTATCGAGATGATGAACCGCGTCAGCCGTAAAAGATTTTAAGAAGGTTCTAAAAGCGCGTCTGATGGGGATGAAGATGGTATTTGAAAAAGCATTCTCGTAATATGGAAAGCGAGAGTTTTTATACGCACGGCATCAAGCCTGCATAAACGCGCGGGTAAATAAGGAGACGTTTGAGTTCATTAAGTCGCAGTTTTTTCCTGATAAAGGCTCTGCTCCACCCTTTTTCCTCTGTGTCTAGCATTTTAAGAAAGGGTCTCTGGCTTTATTATATCATCCGCGCTTTACGATTTTTTTTTACAATTGACAATAAAAATTTCATACTCCTCCTCGAAGGTTCTCCCAGCGAATACCGGCGCTCCATAAACCTAACTTGCTCGATTAAAGTTCACATCGACATTATAAGTGATTCATTCGGCGAATGAATTTTGTAATCGTCTTATTTACCGTATACATCTCAATCACTTATACATAAATATTACACACAATCGAGAGCGTTGATTTTTGCGCGTGAATAATACGTAGATACACACGTCCCAAGCAAGCGTATACGTATACGAGCTATAGCACACACAGGCAGCATATAGCCATCGATCATTTATCAATTTCGAAACGAGCGTGTACGATCTCGCGCCTGCACTTTGAGCGGCGCGTTTATTTATAGCTTATATAGTGGAAATCAGAGCGAGAGCTCAACACTTGTTCGACGGCGCAGTAAACGCGAGCGCGCGCATGTATAAACTCCATTTACGAGGCTCGATAGCCGATGTATTTCGCGCCCCGGGAGAGAATGCAGCCGCCGCTCGCACGTATATATACGACTGCGTATATAGTCCTCTCTCTCTCTCTCTCTGTGCGCAGTATAGCCCGAATCCCCGGTCTCTGCACTACTGTCGCGCCTCTCTTGCCGTATGGAAAAGAGAGATGTACATATACCTGCGTGCGTATAGAGCAAAGGGGAAGAAGGAGATAAACGCGCGCGGGTGCGCGAGAGGAAGCGTCGCCGTGTAGTGCGTTGTCGAGAGACACGCGCATGAATTATTTATTATCTATGATAGGATTCTGATGCGTGCCTGCCATCTTGCGATGTGTAGTATAGTCCCAGCACACCGTCTATATATGTATATGTATACGGGATACCTGCGTAGCAGCTCTTACACACTTTTTTTTATCGTCGTCTTCTCTCTCGCTCTCTCTCTTTTCCATTTTCGCCGGTGCATTTTTGCCGAGGTTTTCCGGAGCGAGAAGCTGATGCAGACGAGGAAATGGTAACGTCGCGTTATAGGATTTGCCGGCGGCGGCGCCAAGGTAAACGGTAAAGGGGCGGCTTAGATTTTTCTCGACGACGGGGTCTTTGAACTCTTTTCCTTTGCTTCTATTCTGCGTGTAAACGGGATGGCGCGTAATTACGACGACACCCTCATCTCTCTTTGATAATTCTCGTCATATACACTTTATTACTGATTGATGAGTGCAAATGTATAGTACTGGACGTCCGGTTGGATAATCACGGAGCGAAAACATAATAAAGTCGCGGCGAGTGGCCTGTAAAGCCGGTTATTCTTGGCGTGTCCGTAATTCGGCAAAAGAGTATTTTTCCCATTTGCTCTCGCGGAGCGCACATAATGAAAGGCTCAAAGAGTGTAAAAGCCGTCGGTCCTAAGTAAACAGCGCCCCCTTTTTTCCCCGATGCTCGGCCGAAAAGTCAGAAAGAGAGAGAGACGAAGAAGACGTATAGTCGCGGCGACCGAGCACAGATAAAATGTGAGAGACTGGCCGAAAAGTCTCTCTCTCGGACCTTTTCAAAGACTGCCCTGACGGACTATTACACTCGCTCTCGCTGCGCGAGTAATTTCGAATCCCGGAGCTCAAAAGAGTCGCTAATTGGCTGATTAATCGTGTCGCTTTGAAGCTAAACAAAACAGCGAAATTCGGGACAGCTGCGGCCCTCCTCCCCGGAAAAAAAATTAATTGAAAGCCACGGCTATACATGCTGCATCTGCGCCTTGATTTTTGCGGCTGCGTGATCCCGCATACACCGCGGGGGCTTTGGGGATCGCCATCAGCTCCTTCTTCTTTTTCTTCTTTGCAGCGAGAGAGAGAGAGAGAGTATAGACGAGAGGCTTTCGTCTTCTTCTTCTTCTTCTTCTTCTTCTTCTTTGGCGTGCCGCAGTGCAGCCGCGCATCTCCGGGGAAATGAAGAAGTGGAGCGCTAGGAGGTATATACCGAGAGCTTATTAATAAAAATAATGAATGCAGCCTCGTCGGCCGCGAGCTTTACGACGAGCTCGTTGTAAATAAAAATCGAGGTTAAGTAACTGCGGTCTATTGAGCGAGGCTCTTTTACCTTTAAGAAATTGCATCTTTGCGCGAGATGATCTCTCTGCAGCGCGTTAGAATCGCCATATATAGACACCGGATAATCCACCGATTTAGCAAAAGCGATAGCTTGATTCAAGAGAGAGCTAGAGCATTGAAATTCAAATCTCCAAACAACAACCGTGCGTATCGCCGTAAACTCACGCGAGGGCGTCGTTTAAAAGGGTCATAAGGTGCCTCTTTCTCGCTCTCTCTCTCTCTCTCTCTCGAATTGTCGTCGAAAAACATTCAGGCGCGCTGAGATCCTCGTAAGATTCTATCGACAAGCTTATACGCTCTCTTTTCATTCGACGAGGCTGTTTAGAGCAGTTATAGACACCGTATACGAGAGAGAAAGAGCCTGTCGTCGTCGTCGTCGTCGTCACTAACGCTATCTCGGACGAGAAGAGGAAGAAAAGCAGGGAAAGCGAGCCTTCTTTGGAATTCCGAGACTACACACGCGCGCGCACGATCTTTATCCTATATCCCGGACAGCAGCAGCGGGATATAAGAGGATCGAAATTCGAAACAGCCATTATGTCAAATTAGGAAGGAGTAAAAGGGAGACGTTTCAATCCCTCACACGCGCGCGAGGTACCGATTTCAAGAAGACGAGAGCCGGCACACAGAGCTGCAGAGAGATAAGCCGGCCGGCGCTCTACTTGAAGGATTTTTCTCCTTTTTCCGAGCGTATATAGTGTACCATACATATAAGCGTAAGCGGTTTACTCGACGAGCATGTGACGGACCTTCTTGTGCGGTTTGCTTCGCTTTATTGCCCTCTCGTAAAAAGCGTCATTTTTCTACTGCGGCTCTAGCTAGCTTACACAATTTTTAAAAAGGAAAATATTCTTCGCTTAAAGTACGCTTTGAATGATCAGAAAAATATTAGTTTGATTCAATTTAGCAGAAAGTACACGAGAAGAGAGAGTTTGCAGATCGCCGGGAGAAAAAGGGGCAAAAAACAGGGGAAGCTGGAAGAAGAGAAAGGAAAGCCAGGAGGAGAGCTTCCAATCTAAAGGTTTCCTGAACGACCGTCCTCCGAAATTTTCCGCATCACATCCCGCAGGAGACCATCTCGGACTTTATTCCCGAGTTTTTCTCGTTTTCGCCGATGAAAAGACGATAGCGCGGGGATAGAGAGGAAAAAGGATAAAAAATAGAAGAAGAGGAAGGTGGAGCACAGCCAAAGCGAAGGAGGAGAAGAAAAGGGATCTCGGGGGCTGAAGCCTCGGCTTCGAATGATCGTCGCGCTCTTGCAGTTATACGGAGAAAGAGAGAGAGAGAGAGACAGCCAGAGAGAGGACTTTACGATTATTTTTATTCCTTCTTAAACTGCCATCGGTGCTGGAGGCCCCGCTCACTGCTGCGACCAAGGCAACGAATCCGTATTTATCAAACGTTAAGGGATTTCGAGGCGAAGTACGGCAAAGGCGCGAGATAAGTCAGGAGTTTTACGATCGAGATAAGCAAGAGCCGGTCGCCGCCGCCGCCGATTCCACGGTGATTCGTGGCAACCCCCTCCTCCTCCTGCCGGTCTCTATCAACCCACTGTCTCTCTTTCTCCTTCTCACTCTATCTCTCTCTCTCTCTCTCTCCCTGCGCTGTAAACTTCCTCGACTTCGTCCTACTACTCCTCCTCCTTTTCGTCTTTTTCCCGATTTCGAGCTATCGCGCACTACTGCTGCTGCTGCTCTCGATCCTTTATGCAGCCGGAGAAGCGCAGATCTCTCGCAATTGCGCCGGCAATACAAAGGAAGTTCGCGAAGCTCCGGTGAGCCGGAGCCACAGTCGCGAGTCAATAAGTCAATCTTGAGTTTTTATCCGGTCGAGGAGATACGTGCTCCTCGCGAGGAAATCGATTGATAAAAATCCGGTGAGAGGAGGGATCGTTTTGTTATGACGGCAGCCGCTGCCGCGAAGAAGGAGGAACTTGACGCGCCGCTGAGTGAAAACAAAGTAATTTTTTTTCTAGCTCCTTTTATCGCGAGTAGGTATAATTACATCCCGCGCGAGGAGTGAAAAGCCAAGATAGTCGAATCGGGTTTGCTTGAGAATTGTATAGGAGAGAGAAAAAAAGACAGCGCTGTGTGGCATAAATAACGTCGGGGGATAAGAAAACATGGGACTAAGCCTATTCATTCGAGAGTGACAAACGTTTTCGTCTCCTCCTTTTTCTCGAATTCTACTCGTTGTTTCTCATGTCATTAGTTCTCGCCCCGAAATTTACGCCAAGTCCAATCTTCGCGGTACATTGGGTAAGTGAAAAATTAAATAATTCCGAACAAACACAGCTTATCGAAGCCACACAAGATCGATTTAAAGTATAATACACTCGCCGGTCCCACACTATAGATAGAAACCTGTCGTTTATCTCTCCTTTTCACTCCGTTTCCACTGCTGGGTCCCCTTATCTCTTTCTTACTCTCTCTAACGCCAAAGTAGAGCCTTGCATACACACGTTCGGCTCTGTGTGTGTCTCCTCACTTTGGGAAACATCACACCTCTCTCTCTGCTCTTGCGATCAACAAATCAAGCCGAGCCCCCCGGAGTTCTATCCTATGCTTGCACCCTCGGCTTGTCTCTCCTCTCGACCATATCGTTTGTCTCGTCTCGACTCTGCTGTGTCTCTCCGACCGATAAAGATATTTAGCCTGGATAAGCGAGCCTTGTGCCGCCTGCGGCATTTCCTCGATTGCAGTTCGGAGGATTAAATCGCGCTCGTTGTTTATGGCTCTAATTAGACGGTTGTAATTACCGATAACGCGCGGGGCTACACCGATGTATAGTTTGTTGTTTCGAGCTAGGCAATCTGCGCGCGCGCGCGCGCGCGCGGGAACTGGGTCTCGAGAATTACAGTCGTCCACAGTATTCTGGCTTTTACTCAACTCTGCATCAGAGCGAGGCGCAAATTATTTGGTAACCAGGACCGCCGTCGCGCATAAGTAGACATACGCATCATGTAAATGAGAGGGAGAGTGAGTGCGACTCTCGTGGATAATGTATAAAGTAAATTGCAAAAGGGTGTGCCAAATTAAGCCAGTCGAGTGACTAATTTAGTAGGGACGGTACTGCAGCGCGCGGGAGAGGATTCGCGATATTGCGCGTGTATTTGAGAGAGAGCGAGTCGGAGCAGCGCGGAATTGTTTGCGCGGAATACACATCATTGTCACGTGTCCTGTGCATTGTCTGTAATCTCGGTTATGACCCGTCGCCACCTGTTAGCCTTTATGATACTCTCTCTTTCTCTCTCTCTCTCTCTTGAGCTGCAGCGGGGCTTTAGAGATATGTACCTTTTCCTTTGTGTGAACTTTATGCGCGAAAGAGGATATATTTTCAGCGACAATTGTGCATCTACTGTTCATCGGAATAAAAAAGCGAAGAAAAGCTGTTGCATCCGGCTACACATCCATTCGTGAACGAGAGACTGTGTTCGGTGCGAAGAAGTGAGCAACACGAAAGAAGAGAGCGTATATATAGTGGTATAGACGACTAGTTTTCCGTTCTCGTTGTCGAGCCGCTCAGCCCTCTCGAAGTTTGCTCTTAAAGTCGTTAAGGCTCTCCTCGAAGCGCGAGCTCCACCGCCCGATCGCTTATACTCGTGGCCCGTAGTATACACTCTCGAATCTTCCCGAGTGCGCCTCTCTTTCTCCTCTCTTTCTCGAGGCCGTCGTCATCGCGACGATGACAATATTGGACTATCGGATGTTTTCTCGTCGTATAGCCGCGCGACAAAAAACAGCTTATACACGGCGTCAATTGCTTTCTCCACAAGATTCCGGACACGCGTATAATAATGGTCAGACGAGAGAGAATATTATAAGAGAGCGACGCTAGATTGCGATTTTTCTCAAGAGAGCCTGGAAATATATACATATACATATATATATATATATATATACAAGTCGTCGCGGGAATTCCGAGAGGAGAAAAATAACGAGCTGCGCGTGGGTCGCCGGTGCGGCTACTAGATTTTGGGAATTCAGCAATTTTTTTTTCGTCGTCGCATATTAAGGGACATAAGTCCGTTACCTTTGTTCGGCAATTCGCATAATGAGAACAGTAGCGCGCGAAAGTATATGATCGCGTTCGATCGTATTTCCATAAATTAATCGTAGTATAGTCCTCTCCCGCTTCTTTATCTCCGTGCGACTCTCCCTCGCAGTGCGAGCACGAATTCAGCTCCGAGGCAATCTCCAAGATGGAATACCGCCGCGCGGGCCGACTTCCATTTCCAGTTAGTTCGGGGTAACTGCGATTTAAATGGCCCCATCGGAAATGGAATAGGAAATTAAACAACACGCTACAGCTGCGACGCCGGCGTTTCACCCCTTAATACTTGGCGTATAACCTGCTACTTCTATATACTCGCCGAAACTCGGCCTATACTCGTCTCCTTTACGTGCGCAGGATGATTATACAGCAGGCCATCTTTATTTATAGGGCATTAATTGCAAATGCACCGCACACACGCGTGCGTTAATTCGTATTCGCACGAGAGTTGAACTGTTGTGTCTCTCACAGAGCGCAGAATATAACGTCTGACACGTATAGCCCAAGCTCTCCCTCAGCGGCTGCAGAGAGGTGTGGACATGCACGTCACACATAGACTAATACGAGCTTGTACGTCTCGAATCCCTATAGCTATAGTTTCGATCGAGCCCCACCAGTGCGTGCGTGTGTCATAGTCGAGGATTGCGCATGTAGGAGTATAGGCAGAGCCGTAACCTCGCCGCCCTCACATAGTAGCTCCCGCGAGGACGTGACGCGGTGCGAAAAGGGGGTGAGAGCTAGTGCGCGACGGACGACGAGGGTATAAGAGCCTCGAGGCAGACGGACGGATAAACGAACGGAAAGGCAGGAGGACCAGCGTAACACGCTGTATATACTGTTATCACTGCGGGGAGGGACGCGCTGTCGATTTGCCAGTCAAATGAAACTTCATATAACAGTGTTGTAGTAGGCGACACAAGCGGATGTTAAATAATCGACGCTCGTTATACGGTTGACTAATATGGGAATAATTTACATTAAGTGCGAATTTTTAATTCGAACGTACGTTGAGCTGCAGCGAGAATTCCGCGCGGGGATATGAAACAATGCTAACCACATCGCGTGCACGTAAAACTTTCATTACGCCGACTCTAATTCAAAGTTAATCCAAGACTACAGCTATTCAGAGACTGGCTGAACCGCAGCAGCAGCAGCAGCTACTCTCCTCGAAAGTATCTCTCTCTCTTGTGCGCATGCAGGCGCAGAGCGAGCGCGTTGATTAGCCTGCAGGCCGCGAAAATCGCGCGCGAGTTTCTGTCGGCGGCGGTTCAAACGCTGCAACAATAGCGCCCATAGAGGAATTAGGAATTTCGTAATGACCGTAATCTTCGCGCGCTCTCCAAGCTGCTGTACAGAGCTCGGATTGAAAATACCTCGCTCGGTGGTTTGCCGGCTACTCCTACACTGCACACACGCCCACTATATACATACACGTGCATCATCATGCGTAAACCATCATAAACGTATATAGTGTCTGTGTGTGTATACTCCTCATCTCGTCGTCGGCTGAGATGCACACACGTGTGCGCAAGTGCAGCACCATGCGCGGCCTCGGGCGAGGCTCTCTCCTCGTCGTGGCTTACCTGCAACACAAAAGATAATTACCGTGGTTAGAGATATGACAATGATGAAACAGTCGTTATGGCCTCTGTAATTTGCCTGTGTGTGTCTGTCTGTCTGTGCAGCTCTCGGGGAGATAGTTCGTATATTCGCTGTGGCTACAGTCGAGCTGCATGTATTATGGGAGGATTACTGCAGAGCGCACTTGACACGCGTGACCTTGGCTTGTATATATACTCTCGTGAGCGGGGAATTTCGAACAAATATATAATTTGTTTAAAAATCGAAAACAGCTGCGTGTGCGCGAGTTAGTTTCAAGGTACATACATACGCCGCAGTAATAATCCTCCAGGGCGCGCGGCTCGTACTTCACAAGAGTAGCTAGAATATATTATAAATATAGCTGCGAGCTCTCTCTCGCGTAGAAGAAGAACAATTCCGGCGTGCCGGCCATGCGTCTTTGCGCTATACTTGCTGTAGCAGCGGGACTCGGAGAATATCGCACGGCTGGGAAATCCACGTGAGAGTAGCAGCCGCGTCGCTGCGAACGATAAATTTATTCAAATTCCACGAAGAAAATTTCTCTCGCGCGTGAAATTCGCCGCGAGGTAAGAAAATGAGAGCCGCCGACGCGTAGCTATTGTAAAAGCCGAACGTGTCGTCGTCGTCGTCGTGGAGCGGAAGGGCCACCCCGACATTTTTGGATATTTCCCTTTGCTTGATATTCCGATGACGTGTGGGTGTGTGTGCCGTCGCCGGCTGCGAATCGTTGAGGTCGATATAATAGATATGGATGATGGCCAGAGGATCGGCTCGAAATGCAAGCGTGCGTTTGATTTCTGATTTTAAATTTACGCGCCACAATCGTTTCTCTTTATTGCAACAAAAAAAATCCAATTCGCAAGCTGTGGCTTTTAAAAAAAAAAGGAAGAAGTTATAATCACGCGGAAGGGAATTGAAAGTTCCGGAATTCGTGAAAATAAAAGAGGAGGACAACGAGGCGCGCGCGCGCGCGCGTCCGAAAGTCTACATTTTAATATTCTCGGCGTATAATAGAAAATTCTGGAGGTATATAAAGTTGAGTGTCGCCGAGGCTCTCTCTTACTATGTGCGGTGCCGAGGTGGTAGCGAACTGGTAGGAAAATTACGAGATAAAAGTCTCGTTTCTCCGAGTGCGCGACGGTTTCGCTTCATTTGCGTGAACTAATGAACTCGAGGCGCCGAGTCAGCGCCAGGTTATATAGCCTACCTACAAGAGAGTGAAGAGAGCGAGCGAAATAAGGGAGAGAAAGAGAGACGAAAATCGGGCTCTCGCACACTGTGCTATATATATGCATGCAACGACACGCCAACCTCGTCGTCGTCGTCGTCTACTACCACTACGTGCGGCCTTTGGCCCGTGACTTTTATACTTTTGAAAGCGCTACTACTCGTCGTCGCGCCAATGGCTATAAAAGAACTGTGTGAGCTCTGGGGGCTGGGGGATTCACGCGCGCTAGTTTTTCTTGCGCGGCACGTAAGGCCTTTTATTCATTTGCCCGCGATAGAAAACTGCCTGCACTGATGCTGCTATCGCGCGCTACAAGGACGTCGATTTTTATCGGGGCGCGGTGTCGAGGCGCTGCTGCTGCGGAAATATTGAAATGTCCAGGTGTGAAAGAGCCGGCTTGAATGGTAATTTTTTTCGGACCTCCACTTTGACGCTTTGGAAATGTTCGAGGGTAACTTTTTGCAGAAGGTATAGAGTTCGTTCGATCCCTTTGATCACGTATAAAAATTATTTTAATAATATGTCGTTCGTTTAGCCGAAATTAGAGTTTACCTATACAAAGAAGTCACGAAATTCAAGAGACAGAGAGAAAAAACGTTAGAACGGGAGCGATGCATTAGCGAGAACGAAACCGAAACGCAAAACTATCCTGAATGGACGTATAGAGAAATATACATATACGTGCAGATGTTGAGCCGGCTCGTCGATGCGGTGTACGTTGCCGCCCCGAAAAAAATCAATTTACTGCCATTACGAGCTATTCCCGTGCCGCCGCCGTCAATAGAGAGCGTTATTCCAAAAGTCCCGGGAGATACAGTGCGAGCGAGCGAGAGAGAGAAAAAGAGAGATGGACATGTATATAGGGCGCATCAGTATTGTATATACCAGTATACACCGCAATGACTGGCATCGACGCGGAGTCTGCACGTCAAACAAATCGATATTTACGATTATTAATGAGTTTTTCGTCATTGTGTATCGCGAACGTGTAGCTTCTATATGTGTTGCGCATCGCTGGACAGGGGAAACTGAGATTTTTATACTCGCTGAAAAGAAGCCGTTAAGCGATCGGCAACTTTATATGTCTTCTTCCTTCAAAAAAATTAGATTAATGTGTGTTTTGAGCGAGGAGAACGTTTTAGGATTCATCGTACATTGTATAGCCGCGTATGTATGGTATAAACGATTCATTACGAATTGATAAAAAAAAATTGAAATGCGCTCTATATACATTTGCCGTTTAAGAGCCGTTTAATAATATTTGTTCCTACAAATTCGAGAACGAAAATCGGTTCAATAAAGCGCGAAGCGATGTGGGAAATAACAACTGCTCTTGCATAAAAAT
The DNA here is from genome assembly GCA_900474235.1 of Cecidostiba semifascia. NCBI lineage: Eukaryota > Metazoa > Arthropoda > Insecta > Hymenoptera > Pteromalidae > Cecidostiba > Cecidostiba semifascia. The sequence goes on along the minus strand of UCQR01013960.1, from coordinate 7,425 downwards.
AACATAACGATCGCGCGCTCGCCTTTGAAT
>UCQR01013958.1:5748-16866 GCA_900474235.1 Cecidostiba semifascia | reverse complement strand
CCCGCCGTTATGATAAACGCGAGGGAACAATACAATTGGCGGCTTTTTGTTCTTATCGCTCGCGATACATCGCACTTTTCATTAATTTTAATTAGCGAGAGTATATTATATTGTATAGTGTGTTGATTAATGCGCGCATTTTGTGTATATTGATTTCGACATCGACCTTTTGTGTATACAAATCAAAGAAATTCAGAGCAGCAGAGTCTTTTTAAAAAAATTTACACGCAAAACGTATACGTTCGTTATAGTCGATACAAATTAGGCAGCGTCCCTCTCTCGCGGATCAAACGCGCGGCAATTAACCTTTTTCTGTCTCTGCAACATCGCTCACGGCGTGTATATCTACGTATACATGTAGCGCAAAAAGCTCCTCTAAACTCGAGCGCGCGAATACGACACACTGCAGAGAGCGGGTCTCATATTAATTAATTTGAATCCAGTGCGTGCAGTGTGTGTGCAGCGCAGCGGGTAATTGCGGGTAATTGCGCAAAAACGAACTCGGTCCTCGAGGAGAATTCTGCGACCGAAAGTCACCGACCGGCTCTACCGCTAATTGCCGGGAAAATTCTTCTTGAACTTGCGACGCGCTGATCGCGACTTGTGTGTCGCTACACGAGTGCTTACATCGTTTTTATATTCGGCTTCTTTATACTATTACATAATAAAGAAAAATAAAAATTAATTATGATATATATTATGTCCCTGTACGTTGATCATCATCATCATCATCATACTCGCGCGAGAGGGATCAGAGAGAGAGAGAGAGAGAGAGCGCGATTTTATTACAAAACAACTTAAAGACTCAATAACACGCATCACGAAACAATGAATCATTTTCCTCGCGCGCGGAGAGAATGAAAAACCAGTCCGGCCGAGGATTTACGATATCGAGCCTCGCCTCGCGCGACAATCAATTATTCCACGAAGCCCTGTAAACAGCCGCAAAAAACGCGACTTTCACCTCGATCCTCTGCACACGCGAGAGAAACAATAACTCTCCGTCGTCGTCGTCGTCCGATGAAAGATTCATGACGAGAAAGAGTATATATCGCGAATCGTCCCCTCTGTGTGTAGCCGCAATTAAAAAGCCATCTCTCGGCGTCGCGTAATAGAAAAGCCCGTGCCGTTGGAATTACGCCGGTATATATAGTATATAGGAGCAAATTAATCGTGGCTTTTCCATTCTCAGCTGATCGACTGATGCGCGTTCACGCCCGGAAAGAAGAGAGTCATTAACGTATAGAGTGTGTGGTGGAGGTCTTTTGTCTCGCGTGGGTATATAATATACGTATATAGGAAGGATGCGCTTATTATCTTTTGGGATTTTTCTTGCATTATTTATGAGGTTACGTAATGGTTATTGGCTTTTTAATTGATCGGGAACGTATAGATATATTAGGAGCAGATGCTATGTAACTGTACACGAGAGAAAGAGAGTGTCAACTCGAGGGATTGATTATATCTCTATATTATTATTAAATTAATGAAACGACGAGACGATCGACGATCCGCTCGAGAAAATTCCGATCTCGACAATATCTTGCATGCTAATGCCCTCACGTCTAGACAACTTTTCATCTCACACCCTCACAGCCGCAGAGAATCACACTCGACTCTCTGCGGTCATCTCTCTCCACCCCGTAATATTCTCGCACAGCGATTTTTACACCCGCAGATAGAGAGAGAGCTGCATATAACTCACACCCGCGGGAAAAAGCGACGTACATATACACCACGGCGGCGGCGACTTTCGAGATCGCATTTCAACTCCGGTGGGCTCTCTGTACTGCAAACGTCGTATAATCACATTAAGAGAAGCTGCAGAGCGGTTATTGTCCTGCTGCTCTCAGCCAGATATGCTCTTGATACGAGACAGCTCTGAAGTTAGCTACCTACAATGCTACTTCAAACATACACTACACACATACACATAGAAGTAAAGGCGCTTTTGAAGTCGGCAAGTGCGATAGCATCGTGCGATATAACAAACGCTCAGCTGGAGGATGATTTAAAGCGTCGGCGGCTTTTCAATTATCGCTGCATTTCTCGGAGCGCAGCTATATCGTTTTTTTTTCTCTTTTTCGTTCATACGAGGGATATTACGCTCGGGTCCATAAATCCTCGTACGAAATAAGCAACAATTATTGAAATTTAGCCGTGCGCGCGCGCGCGCGCGTTCGAATTTCATCGTTAATTAAACGCGTCGCGTGCTCGGCTCACGCACCGCCGCGGCGAAGAAACTTGAGAGTCAGTCTCGCGAGGAGCAAAAAAAAAGAAGCGAACGAAATGTGGGAGAGAGAATTACTCTCTCGTGATGTCCCGAGGCTACCGAAGCGGGGTATATATGCAACGCCCAGGACGTTTCTCCATCTTGGTTGTTCTTTTCTTTTTTTTTTGTTCAAGTAATTTTGCGAGGTCAGAGGAAATTTCGCGTTCGACCGTGTATACATGAACGCTTAGAAATACACTGCACGAAGCAGAAGAAGAAGAAGATAGAGAGAAGGCAGAGGTCGACTGCTTTATTCCTTTTATCTCGTCCGTCTCCTCCGCTCCTTCGCCGCGTCGACTCTCGCTGGCCCCCGAGGATTATTTATCCGCTGTATGCATTTCCAAGCTCTCTGTCTCTTGAGTTCACGATAGCCGAATCATCGTGATTTCCTATTTCGGTCCGGCATTTTTTCCTCGCCTCCTCTCTTTTACCTTGAACAGATATAAATTCAGGTTTCGAGGAATGCTTCTCGCTCCGACGACAAACAATTATATGAATATACCTATACTTGCAGTGTGTATATGCATTCAAAAATTTGTGTATATAAAGCATCGGTATAAGCCGGCGAGGATATCTTAATTCGAAATTCTTGTAAACGCGTGTGCATGCGCGCTCCGAATTTTCTTCTCTCGGGCGCATTTCGTGACCAATTAAAATTCGGAGCCTCTCGTGGACGAAGAAGAGAGCTGCGCGCGCGAAACACGTTCGCTCGTTAAAATTATTCGCCCCAAGGACTCGTATAGCTCCGAAGGGATATATCGAAGAGAGAGAGCGAGAGAGAGAGAGAGAGAGATATTACCCGTTGCTGCGGGTATTCGGCTCTTTGTCCTTTACACACATTTCTCTTTTTAAAATCGCAAGGGTCACTGCTAAGGTTTCGAGGGCGTATAATATACACGCGCATATTATTCGTCCAAGTGCATTTTAATATTTTATGCTAATAAGCGCACACACGGATCACAAGAGAGTGGAGAAAATAAGCGTGTAATCATGCGCTCGTGACGAGGGCAATCTCGACGCGATTTTCAACGCCTCGGGCGTGTCGTGATGTGTATGTGTGTGTGTCTGTTATATTGTCATGCTAATGCCGCCCGCATATATCGCGTCTGCGAATGTTTTTCGATGTTTCGAGTGTGATTTTCATCTATACGATTATATTTTTTAATAAATCGCTCTTAGCATCGTTCACAGTCTATACATATACGTTTGACTTCAAACAAGAATAAAAAATATAAGAGGACACTCGAACGAGCGGTAGCCGGTCTGTCTCTCTCTCTCGAGTGAGTGTAATATTTGCTCGAACCTCTTGTTTCAATGCGCTTGCCACCGAATCGGAGATTTCAGGAATCCACTCGTGCCGAGACGAAAAATCGAGTTTCGAGTTCTCATCTTCTGTCTCGTAAATTCCGGCTTTTATCGAAATATGAGGAATAAGCCTTTGCCTAGACACACGCATTTGCGGTTGCCATTATTTTTCGATCCCTGACGTTTGTCTGCGTGTTTTTTTTTCTTTCTTGCTTTTCTTCTTTCTCAGAGATATGAGTATAAAAGAATATAATAACGCTCGTTATTTTCGTTTATATAGTTTAGAAACTAAAGCCGCAGCTTATTTGCTTTATAATTGCCGCACTAAATCATCGGGATATGAGGATGTATAACAAGAGCAGCGATACGCAATAAATCCCTTTTAAAGCTACATCGTCGTCCGCTCGTTAAACTACGCTAAAGATCGATAACTTAACAAAAGCAATCGGCCGTCTCCAAAACGGATCGTTATTCATTCGCCGCGGAACGAGCCACTCGTGACGAACGTATACGTGTACGAAATTATCGCAAGAAGTTTTTGAAATATAGTGTTACGATTTATTTTTAAAACAGAAAAGCTATACAGCAAATTGCTACGTCTCCTACCACTCAACTTTTTCAATCTCGTCTATATACACGATGTATACATATATAGTGTCAAAGTAAAAAAAAAATACACGTCGTGGTGTGTCACGTCGCTTTACATCTCGCTACGACGTTGATTCGCACGATCTGATGCTACTCGCTTTCCAGGTACAAACGAGTAGTAGTCTTACTCGGCAAAAAAGCTCCGGCGGCGGCGGGTGTATACGTACTGCACACATGCCAACAAAGGGCAAACGACACGAGTATACGCACAAAAAGACGGCCTGTACTCGCGGACTAATTGCGTACGTGCATTTCCCGAGAGTTTTCTTCGACGACACAGTAGTACACGGCGGCGGCGGCGGCGGCCTCGATTCGGATTTATGGAATGTGTGTGTGTGTGATTATATATAGACATTTATAAAAGGCGTGAAATCTCCTGCTCCAGTTGTATTCGGTTCTAACGTATAATAAACTCTTTTGTATAATAAAACAATAAAATCTCCCAAATAAATTAGCTCTCCCAACACACACACACACACACACACACACACACACACACACATGCGCATACAGACACTACAGCGAGACCGAATCAAAAATGCAAAGCAGCCGCGGAGTTATATCACTCGCGGCAACGGCATTATACGGTACTTCTACATCAGCCTCATAGCTCCAACTATAACACACGTACATAGAGAGAGAGAGAGAGACTGAGAGAGTCAGGCCAACATTCTATTAGAAAGTCTAGTGCAGTGTAGGTATATACAAGCGCGATTCGCGGCGAGGACCGTTAAGTTAGCGTCGCAGATATGCAGTCTCGGGGCGTCGGCGACTGCACGAAATAAAGCTAACCGACGGACGGCTGTTTATCGCGATGCGGAATAGATCCGTGAAAGCAGCAGCCTCTCGGAGAGAGAGAGAGAAACTCGCCGCGTGATTAATTATGCACCGAGATGTCGTTGCGACGATTGGAAGTGTCTTTCGAGAGAGCGGATCATTTCGATATGGATATATAGATAAGCAAATTTTGTATATAGTATAAAAAAAAAAGTTACGGAGAAACAATAACAGAGTAAAGCTCGCAAGTGTATAGATATAATACTCTCCGGTATATACACGCATTGATGCAGAGGTCGTCAATATAAAGCTTGGGAGATTTATGGGACGAGATGCCGGTCTGACTAATTGACGCCGCGAGATACGCGATTCGCGCGCAAAAGCTTACCCCGGTCTCTCGTGCGTTATCTCTCTCTCTCTCTCTCTCTCTCTCTCTCTCTCTCTCTCTCTCTCTCCGAGGGCAAACGCGCCGACGCTTAATGAGAGCCAATTATTTAATTGCAATCGGTGAACCTGACGACGCTTTTTATTATATACACATGCACACACGACGACTGAGAGAGATTTTTCACGTCCATTTTTACGACGATCTCCTCGCCTTTATATTATTATATGCTTTTGTAGTTTCGCGCTTGTAATATACTTCCATTAGCCGTTCTCGATCGTCCTTATCTCTCGTGTGTCTAAAAGCTTTTTTTTATCGAGAGACAGAGAGGAAGCCTCGAAATATACTCTGCAGCTTTTTATTTTATCATAGAGTAGTAGTAGTAGTAGTAGTCGAATGAATAATTCAAGGCGGTATAAAAAATTGCCAGTGAGCGTAGATCGACTTTATACATCACACACACGCATTGCGAAAACTGGTTTCTGAATATAATATCCGCGAGCAGTCAAAACTACTCGAAAGAATCCGAGCTACGCGTCAACTTACGCACACTCCTCACCTTCTATTTTCCTTCTCCGCGACCGAGAGAAACACGTTTTCAAATTGCGTGAGGGTATATATGCATATTAAGGAAACGGCCGAGAAAGAGCCTTTGACGAGAGTGGCACGTTCGATAAGTTAATGGAGGGCCATCTCTCTCTCTCTCTCTCTCTGGCAGCCGCGAAAAAAGAAGCGTATAGAAAGAAGAAGTGCAGGCATTTCGTGCCGCAGTCGTTGCTGTTGTTTTCTCATGTTGCAGCTCTCTCCTGGATTCATCTCATCAAAATGTATTATATAGTTTTTCGAGTCGTCTCTCTTTCCTAAGCTAATTATAATGTCGTCTGGTCTAATTAACGCTCTCATTGTTCTCCTTTTTGCACATCCTTAATCGCAAAATAATGAGCCACACACGCACACAACACACCTTCTCTCACCCTACTCTCATATAGTTAATTTTCTCGAAACAAGTGACGCAACTCGCGCCAAAAATCAAAGGCCCGTCAATAAAACGCTCGAAACTCTCTCGGGAGAGAGACACACGATCAGGTCGAAACTTGCGCTCAGTAGCGTGTAATTATCCTCCCGAAAGGAGAAGAAGACGGAAGACGCATTATCCCGACGCGTCAGTTAGCTTAATGGCAGCAGGAGCAGCAACGAATATCGGTCGTCGCGCGAGTTCGAGGAGCTCGTTAATGCGGGCCAGTCGACTACACTATATATACGTTTGCCCGTGTAATATTCACTCGCCGCGTACACACGAGTCTTCGTCATTACGAAAAATAATGCGGCTGCCGCCGTGTAATCGGCTTTTTACTCTCCGCGTTTTTTTTTTTTGTTTTTTTTTTCAAGAGGATGAGAGTACGTTCGGTAATGAGTAACGGGGTATAAATGTGGATTGATGCGCGGTGAATCCGAAGAATTGTTTTTAAAAAGGAGCTAGTATAGACGCTTGCGCAATCGTAAAAATTTCTATATTCCCAGATAATTCGGATCAAAAAGCAGCCTCCAGCCCCAAGTTCCTCCTCCCACAGCGATAAATTTCGATTTTACGAAACTGATGCCGGACCAAAGGGTTTCCGGTAACAGCGCGTGTAACTGACAAATTTATAAACTCTCTCTCTCTCTCTCACTCTCCGCGGTCTTTAACGAGCGGCTCTCGATTCGAGGATTTAACGACTCGTAACACGCCCACACTGGGTTATGACTTTTCTGGGATCCTTTTTTACTCTCTTCTTATAGGTCTATACGTATATACTTTCTCGAAGTCCCCGGACAATTTGTCCGAGGGGGATAGGGGACGACTATAAATCGAACGAGCAACTCGTGTGTACGAGGTGTGCAAACAAGCTTTTTTTGTGCTTGTCAGATAGTTGGTTCCTTTTGTGGGAAATACATATTAGACTGTAAATGACGATAGAAATTTTGGTACAATCTTCACGAAATATTCGACTTTTTGCAGAAAAAAAAGGCATTTCCATAGCCGATGTTGCGTGTCTTCGCAGAGCGGAAGAGAGAAGCCTTACACACATTCGACGATCGCCTGACGTATGAATGGGTCCTTCTCGCGACCACGACACATATTATACATACACACCACCTGTACGGGTTGTTGAAAAAATCCCGAAGGGCTCTTCTTCTCGCAATTTATATCTCAACGGTGTGTATATAATACGCACACGATGATTACCATTCAAAAGCTTTCTTGCAAGGAGGAATTCGTATGTATAGGGAGAATAATATCGTACTCTTCTTTCTTGCGACGAGTCAATTCACAAGTTGCCCTATTGTCAGGCATCAGCTATTGATGTAAATTTGAATTTCTTTGAGATAATGCGGTTGTGTACGCGTTACAATTCAGAGAAAAATTAAATCACACATTCTTTACTCTCACTCTATTCCAATTTACAAAACAAGCACCAACAGAGTCATTCCTGTGTATAGACACACCGCATACCTACTCCGCCTCATCTCTCTCTCTCTCTCTCTCTCTCTCTCTCTCTCTAGACACACATACACTTGTACTCGTGTATACTCATATGAAACCTCTCTCTCGAGCGCGTATCAAAGATAGCGGTACCCGCGACCACTAGATCCAGACCGACACGTCGCGTCCGCGAGTCGTTTTGTGTACGTGCTGCACACACGCGTAGAAGTCGAAGGTCGCTGATGCATCCACACGCCCGTTGTATTGTACATGTGTGTCGTAAAATTTTTTTATATCAACCATGAAAAATCGCTCTCGCACAAGTGCATAACAATCAGCGCGTCACCTTTGATCCTCCCAAAAAAAAAGAAGATTATACTCCAGAAAGCTTTCAATTTAATTCGACGCTGCCAGCGGCATCTCTCTTAAATACTTATCTTTTTGCTCTCTGTCTTTCTCTCTCTCTCTCTCTCTCTTCTCCTCATCGATCTGATAGCGGCGAGTTCAGGCCGCACGACAGCAACAGCAGGCTGCCTTTTGCGACGTGGTAATTAAGTTAACTGTCTTCAAAATCTATCTTTCGCACTAAAAAAGCGGCTAGAAGCCGTTACGCCTATTGCTCTCTCTCCCTCTTGGGATGGATTATTATGGTTATAACCGTAATTTCGTTTCGATTAGCTCGATTTTTGCGAGTGACGCGTATATATAGATACCTATATGTGTGTGTGTGCTTAATGTGTCGTCGTCTAAACTGCACGAGTAGGTGTAATCTTCTTATCGAGAGGAGGAGAGGCATTGAAAATTTTTCGGGATGAGGGTTAGGCTCTCTCGATCCGTTAGGCTACGAGAAGAGTAATTGCAGTTTATTGAATGTGTGTGAGTAAGCAAAAGCAAGAGAGAGAAAGATCGAGTTGCGTGAACTACTACTACTACTGCGCCCTCTCTGCAGCGGACAACACTACTGAAACGGGATTCCCCGCTTTATCTGCATCGTCGCCCCGTAAACAACCACCTCCTCTTCCTCTAGTTTCTTTTTCTCGAACTTTCTAACTCACACAATATACAGGCTTGTCTTTTCGTATATTTTTCATGCACAAGGTATTCTTCTTTTCTCGGCAGTAAATATCCACACTTGTATATGTGTATTGACCATTGCCGCACCGATAGCCTCGAGCGATAAGACACTTCACGCGGACGAAAACTTATATGTCGCGGAGCCGAGTTTTCGCTTTCTCTCTCAAAGCATCTTTCACTGTTGAATTGTTCTACTGTGTGTGAACGAGATGATCCTCGAGAAGGAAAGTTCTTTTTTTTTTTTGCTGGATTCTCTCAGACCACACAATATATGCAGCGCGCCGGATTACCGAAACATCGACGAAGCTGAAAATTTTGCCTTTGACGAAATTGCGCCTACTCTATATACAAGACAGCGCAAATTAAATGCAAACTAGGCTGGAGTATATAGTGCGCTGCAGCTCTCTTGTATTCCGCAACCCAAGCTCGCGCTCCTTTCGCCGCCGCCCGATATCGCCTAATCGCCGATTATCGAGTGTATACTGTGCACGTTCACCGAGAGCGATGCAGTATATACGTATCTTGGCTTTCTAGGGCGGTGTGCGACGTTTGTTTTACTCGGGAATTGTTCTGTCTGTTCGGTTATATGTTTCATTTCTTTTTTTTTTTTCGTTTCCCTGCGCGCGCGCTCTCTTTCCTTTGTTTGGGGGGATATACATATACTATACTGACTTTCATTTATATATTATTGACCAATTTACGTATATCGCATTGTTTATTGATTTTTCATTTTTTTCCCTCCATTCTTTGTTACAGGTAAGTCGAAGTCCACGCGGTTCTCAAAGAGCTGGTGAATCTTGTGTGATACTGTACACAATATATAGGAACGAAGGTCAGACTGTAATAATAATCCGCAATATTTTTAACACCACAAAAGTATACATATACACGTAATCCGGCTCTCGCGGCTAACTGTAGCTGGCAACGTGTAGGTACCAAACCACAGCTACAATTTTAACGAGCCAACGGGAGAAGAAGAAGCCCAGCATACTCGCGGGAAAGTGCGCGCGATGATTCTTTTTTTTTTCTCTCATCCTCGCGATAAAGCCGTCATTCCCATTCTGTCAAAATATACCTAACGCAACACCGCGGCGACGTGACGATACGCCGATGAAGATGTGCGCCGCCACGAGAGAATATAACTTCACGGCGGCTCGTAAAGCAAAGCAGCTGATGCGCTTTGATTATCTCCACGGGATTTCTCGTTTGCGTTTCGGCAAAAATGAAGAAAAAAAAAATCTAAAAGTACGCAAGAAAGCTCTCGTCTATACGACCCCACCTCAACGAAGGTCAGAGCTCTTCCTATACACATCTATCCTTCTCTCTTCGTGTATATACACATACACAGCACAAATATAACGGCTCTCGCCTCCCCATTGTGCTCCCGGAGGATTTACAAGTCGTAAAAAATCGGGATTACGATTTTTCCGGCACATGCCGCTGCCGCCGCCGCGATATTTATCGATGACGCGTAAACGTCAGCGCGCACGTCACTCAGAGTCTATAATCGAGATTGCGACTTTATTGAGTCGGGGTTAATAAAGCTGTGCGACGCCTATATAGCTTTTCTTCTCTCGAGAGATTCATCTCGGCATACACATACACACTGGATCTTTTCCATTGTGCCGAGGGCTGTTAATTAACCGTCTGACGTGTAATGCGTGTTGATTAATCGTAAATTTTTTAGATTACCCTGTAAGCCTTTCATCGGGTTATTGTTATTATTATTATTATAATATAGTTGCGTATGTACAAAAAGTATAGTTTTTCACATATAGGAAGCAAAAGTTTATGAAGATTATTCTCTCAATTGTATCGAAGCTGAAGAGAGACAGAGACAAGACGTGCATACCTGCGCGACGTAACGGTATATTATATATTACAGACGCGCGCTTACACGACGAAATGACTCGTGTTTGATTTCCGCCGATGATAACATCGTCTCAGCGAAGGGTAATAATCGATATATACGAAGGAGCGGATAGTGTCCGTTGTTTTTTACCGCTTCTTATATTCAAGTGCGTGTGTTTTTATGTTTTTTCTGTATAACTCTTTCAAAAAAAAGCTTCGGAAAATAGTTTCTGTCACGAGAGTATCGATTCGAATCTTACGTGCATAGATGGGAGATAAGCTTCTCCTTCTCTCTCCAACTTTCTATCTCCGCTTGCTAATTAAACCGCGGATTCCGCTTTA
>UCQR01013955.1:0-10344 GCA_900474235.1 Cecidostiba semifascia | reverse complement strand
CTATACTGTCAAGTTCTTGAGTTGACATAGATAGCCATTACTGTGACTAGACTTGAATCCCTGGCGTGACCAATTTTTGCGTAGGACTGCGAGGATCCAAACCCCCTGATTCGCGCGCTAGCCGTTCGCACCATGGGTTGCATTAGGGTCGACAAGATCACGGAATATCTGTGCGAACCGCTGCGCAAATGCTTGAAAGACGAAGATCCTTATGTGCGCAAGACAGCAGCCGTGTGCGTAGCCAAGCTCTATGACATTAATGCAGGTCTGGTCGAGGACCAGGGCTTCCTGGACCAGCTCAAAGATCTTCTCTCCGACAGTAATCCTATGGTGAGTTTTATCTTCCTCTTTCGTTCTTTCCAAATTTCATGTTAAACACTCCCGCGCTAATTGTTGCGTTTCGTCTTGCAGGTAGTAGCAAATGCAGTTGCAGCTTTGTCCGAGATCAACGAGTCAAGCCCAAGTGGACAGCCTCTGGTGGAGATGAATGCACAGACCATCAACAAGCTCCTCACAGCTCTAAACGAGTGCACAGAGTGGGGCCAGGTGTTTATTCTGGACTCGCTCGCGAATTACTCTCCCAAGGACGATAGGGAAGCTCAGAGTATCTGCGAGAGGATCACACCTCGTCTGGCGCATGCCAACGCCGCTGTCGTCCTATCAGCCGTCAAAGTACTCATGAAGCTGATGGAGATGCTGCAGTCAGAGTCGGATTTCGTGGGAACACTCACGAAAAAGCTGGCGCCTCCACTTGTCACCTTGCTCAGCTCCGAGCCGGAGGTACAGTACGTCGCATTGAGGAACATCAACCTGATTGTCCAGAAGAGGCCGGACATTCTGAAACACGAGATGAAGGTTTTCTTCGTCAAGTACAACGACCCCATCTACGTCAAGCTCGAGAAGCTGGACATCATGATCAGACTGGCATCGCAGGCGAACATCGCACAGGTTTTGTCGGAATTGAAAGAGTACGCCACGGAGGTGGACGTTGACTTTGTAAGGAAGGCCGTCAGGGCGATTGGTCGTTGTGCCATCAAAGTAGAGCCTTCTGCAGAGCGATGCGTGTCAACGCTGTTGGATCTCATTCAGACCAAAGTAAACTACGTCGTACAAGAGGCCATCGTCGTGATCAAGGACATCTTCCGCAAGTATCCCAACAAGTACGAGAGCATAATCTCAACGCTCTGCGAGAACCTCGACACCCTGGACGAGCCTGAGGCTCGAGCTTCGATGATCTGGATCATAGGCGAGTACGCCGAGCGTATCGACAACGCGGACGAACTTCTCGAGAGCTTCTTGGAGGGCTTCCACGACGAAAATACCCAAGTGCAGCTGCAGCTGCTTACCGCTATCGTCAAGCTCTTCCTGAAGAGGCCCACCGACACGCAAGAGCTCGTGCAGCAGGTTCTCAGTCTCGCCACTCAAGACTCCGACAATCCAGATCTGAGAGACAGAGGATTCATCTATTGGAGATTGTTGAGTACCGATCCGGCGGCAGCCAAGGAGGTCGTGCTCGCGGAGAAACCACTTATTTCAGAGGAGACGGATCTGTTAGAGCCAACGTTGCTGGATGAGCTAATCTGTCACATCTCGAGCTTGGCTTCGGTGTACCACAAGCCGCCGACGGCATTTGTTGAGGGAAGAGCAGCTGGAGCCAGAAAATCTCTGCCGGCAAGGAGTAACTCTAACGATGACCCGGCGTCCAGATCGCAACCGCAGGCACAGGTCATTCCTGCGCAAGACTCACTTATCGGAGATCTGCTCAGTATGGATATCGGTAAGGGATAACGTCTGGCTTTGATTGATACATTATTTTTTTTGTAACAAAAATTTTAACAATCTATTGATTGTTCAGGTGGACCATCTCTGGTAACGCCAACACCACCACCTTCTACGGGACTCGGTTTGGATCTGTTGAGCAGTGGTCTCGACGGCATTCTAGGAGGTCCCGAAACTACCGCCCCACCTGCCGTGTCACAGACAACGACCGGACTGCTAGGAGATATCTTTGGTTTTACTCAGGGCACGACGTCCTATGTGGCACCAAAGGTCAATTGGTTACCTGCTGAGAAAGGAAAGGGCTTCGACATTTGGGGAACGTTTTCGAGAAAGTAAGTGCGAAACTTTTGTATTCGATAACGCGGTCGAACCTGTTAAAGCGTTTGAAATTAATATGAATTGTCTTATCGCTAGGAATGGCCAGATAAACATGGATATGACGTTTACAAACAAAGCGATGCAGCCGATGGGCGGTTTCGCCATTCAATTGAACAAGAACAGCTTTGGTTTAGCACCCGCGGTACCCCTACAAGTTCCAGCTCCACTGAATCCCGGTCAGAGTATAGAGGCGTCCGTTGTATTATCTACTGTGGGCGCGGTACAACGAATGGAACCCCTTAACAATCTCCAAGTCGCGATTAAGAACAATATCGATGTCTTCTACTTTGCTTGCATAGTCCCCATGAATGTTTACTTCACCGAAGATGGACAATTAGACAAGAGGGTATTCTTATCAACATGGAAAGATATTCCAGCTCAAAATGAAGTACGTCAATAATTTCTTCACGAAGTATTCTAAGCGCGTAAGTATTCGGCAATTAATGTTCACGCTGTATTTTGTTTTTTAGGTTCAATATACATTATCCGGAATTATGTTAACGACGGACCAAGTAGTATCGAAAATGCAGCAGAATAACGTATTCACAATAGCCAAGAGGAATGTTGAAGGTCAAGACATGCTGTACCAATCACTGAAGCTCACAAATAATGTATGGGTGCTCGTTGAATTGAAAATCCAGCCAGGAAATCCAGATATTTTGGTATGTGCATTATGGAGTTATGCAAAAAGAGTTAAAAATAACAATGTCCTTAATTTAACTAATTGCTGTTTCTTTTTCTTTTCTAGTTATCACTAAAATCAAGAACTGTGGAAGTGGCATCTGCAATCTTTCAAGCGTACAATGCTATTTTATATTCATAAATTTATAATCATTCCATTATATTTCAAGTTTTGTGTACATTTGTTGATTATGACATTATCTAGTGTTGGTGCCTGACGTGAACAAAAAGTTTTAGGAATGCGTATTGCAAGTTGTAAAATTCAATTTTAATAATTTTCATGAAAAAAAAAATGTATAATTATAAAGGCATCCAAATGCAAGATATATATGTATAAAATATACAACCCGTTTATTTACACATTGTTGTTACTTTGTTTATTCCCATTTCTTTTAATTTAATTTTAAAATATAAATATGTAAAAGTAATAATATCTAAGAATGTTTTTAAGCATAACCAAGAATTTCAAAAGAATATTTTTTTAAATGTATACCTTTATTCACATGTACTTAAAATAATCTTTAATAGTATGGGAACATTGGCATGGGACAGAACGGAATAACTTGAAAACTTATGATATTCCTCTTTTTTTTTACATTTTCCTGTTTATTTAGCGAATGTAAAGATCGGATTGAATAAAATTAGCACTGGACCTTTCTTCTAAAGGAGCAGCCCTCTGTGAGTCGTGCTTTGCCGCCTGTTGGTGTGCACAGAATAGTACGGCATCCGTCGCATTCCACTGGCCTCTGGGCATGCGAGAAGATAGTCTTGATGGCATAGCAGCCAGGGCATTTTACATCCATGAAATAACTGTTTGGTTTCTGAACCAATCTCTTCAGCTTGTGTTTCCTCTTCTCCTCAGCAGGAGAGGGATGTAAGAAATCCTTAGCAAGGGGCATGCTGTAATGCAAACAAAATTCATAAATATCACAACACCTGAATTACTGTCAAAGAATAATAATAAAATTAGAAATAATCATTGTATTTTTGTATTTCTGTCATTTAAAGTTAGAAATTGGATTGATAAAGTAGCATTGCATATTTGGGTGTAATGGTCCGCAACAAAAATAAATATTGTAAACATCCAGTTTTATCAATATTTTGATGATCAGCTGTACATGCAGAACTTATACAACTTGCATTGTTTTATTTAACTCAACAAGTTACAACAGATGAACATAGCTAAATCCAGACAATATAATGTCAACCTCAAAATGGACGTTACTTTAACAAACTTTTAGGTTATAACTCCGAATAAGTGCGATTTTTCAACTTT
Organism: Cecidostiba semifascia; assembly: GCA_900474235.1. Classification (NCBI taxonomy): domain Eukaryota; kingdom Metazoa; phylum Arthropoda; class Insecta; order Hymenoptera; family Pteromalidae; genus Cecidostiba; species Cecidostiba semifascia. Next base: position 6,230 of record UCQR01013955.1, on the reverse strand, counting down.
CAAGCGATAAACATAGTACCCGACGTAACTCAACAAACCGTATCCCAAAAAAAAAAATAATTTTGCACTAAAGGACGTTTAACAATTGTTAATTGTTAAAAAATTTGCAAAATTGCACGAACGTATTGACGCGGCCGCCTCCTCTCGCGTGTTGACCGGCGGCCCTACGGGCATTCCTGGGCCGGGAACACCCGGATACGCAATGTTTATCAGTTGCACTGGACTATAAAATGCATTTGGGGCCATTACTTACGTTATACACACTATATTTTTCGTAAAATTAACGAAATATCACACCAGCCACGTGTTTCGTACGCGACGCGACGACATGAAAAGGAAATGGTCGAAACTTAATTTTGGAACTAGAACGATAGATGGCGAACCGTATGTCTTGGGGTTTTTTCGGTCTGGTTCTGGTACCAACATAAAGCTAGGCGGCGGGTTCTCATGAAAATATACATATACCTATAGAATTTTTTTCAACATCAGTTTTTATATTAGTTTCATCGCGTTTCATGTAGGTATGGTAGAGGATGGGCTGATGAATGCAATTGTGAAAAATAAAGTACTATATATATATATGTGTTCATATACAAAGAATTTTAATTTATACAAAAGCGAAATCATGGTAATTTCAGTTGAAATCATAACGTTCAATCCATAAACGAGAAAAAAAAATAGAAAACTATATATAGCATTTTACGTAGAATTGATATATAAAACAACAATAAAACATTCAACTTATATCGCATCCACTATATTGCCATTTATACAAGAACATTTGTACAATTTTTTAAACGAGACTCACAATAATCAGCGACAGATTTATACCATTTTTATCCATCTCTGTTATAATAATACAACTTGACAATAGCTATTTTTTTCCACTTTAGTTGCCGTGCAAGTTGTTAAATTCGAATAAACGCTATGAAAAGGGATTTTTTTTACTTCACGAAGCTGAACAAGCAGAAGCATTGATTCTTCTTTTCTTGTCTGGCTCACAGTCCATAATAAGCAAAATCGCATGATGCAAATCTAGCAATAACAATCCTAGTGATATATCAAGGGATATACATAGCTTATATATCTATAATTTGCGTGATTATAAATCATTACTAGTACGCACTTTGATGGAAAGTAGAAAACAGGTTTTTTTTTTTAAGAAAACTGTAACGCTTCCATAAATTATGTAATCACTCGTCAAAAAGGTAAAATCGAACAATCTTTATAAAAATTAGAACAAGTTCATAACTCTTGTTTATATTGTTAGAACGTACTTTAATGCTATTCCACATTCACTTTCATAGGCATCATTTGGAATACCATATAATCACATAACTATTAATTTTAATTAATAAAAATTATAACTTGAACGCAAATTTACTGTTCATGACGTTTACGGTTACACTATACAAAAGTATCTCACAAATCGGAATAATTATCCTATCAGTCACTTGCTTAATTTCGTACAAATATAAATTGGAAACGAGGCACTACTGCAAGCACGCCTGAACCTTTTCGATCCACTCTTGTGCAGTCGCGGCATCTCCAGCACAAAAGTTGTACGTTCGACGATTTGTGCGAAGCTAAAACGGAAAATGGATAAAATTAGTTTTTACTCAAGTTAAGAATGTGGAAATATGAAATTTGAGAACAAAGTTTTGCGCTTACATCAAAGAAAGATTTGTCATCTGTCTTTTTTCCGGGTGCTTGCACAGGAGCTGCGGGAGTCACAGATACGACCTCAGCAAGATCTAACGATCGAAAACATATAAATATTAATATTTGAATTTATCGTAAATATTGTAATAAAAAATAATTGGACATTTTGCGCCTTATTACCTATGTATCCTTTGCAGTTCGAGTCCTCCATCGCATCATAATACCTCAACTGATGTTTGATCGAATCCAAAACAAACCACCTTTGCTTCCATCCCTTGAGTAAAGCTCCACGCTTAAACAAGTATCCTTCGTGTGTTCTATTTTCCGCTACATTACTAGAAAATTGTTCGTAATATTGTTGCGATGAAGTTTGTAAAGTGGTACTCGAATTCACACTTCCATTGTCTCCTCCGCTTCGAGTAAGAGTATGATTTTGTATATTGTCCGATCCAACCGCTTTGTATTTTGTGCAATTTTTTGATACAGAATCGGCGCATTTGTCATGGCATATGTGACCGCAATCCACGCATCTTAATCCAGCTTTTACAGGACCCCATAAAACTCCGGAGCAAGCGTCGCAATGTGTCGGCGTTGCGGTATCAAGTCTTTCGAATCTTTAAAAAAAATACAAGAAATTTGTTTTCGCTTTTCGGTAACAAAAATTGTCATTTTCCATATATATGTTAAATTTTATACCTATGAGGATGAACGTAGACAGAACTTTCATTTCCAGTAGTATTTCCTCCAGCGAGTTTTCCTCTCAGAAGCAACTCTAAAGTAGAACGTTTGTGAATTAACCGACCGTGATGCCTTACAAGTGCCGTGCTGAACGATGCGTGTCTCTGCAAACAAATTCATTGATAAGTAAACGAAAACATTACTCATTCACCCAAAAAGTCAAATGAAACATACAGTTAGTGAATCGGTATTGGGTAATTCAAGCTTGTCCCACAAAACTTTCCACTTCTGAGGCAAGTGGCCAAGCTCCGTCTCGAGTTTGTGAATTTCTTCCAGTAGATGAGTGAATTGATCCGGTACCATTGTATTAACGCTGTTGTATCTAAAATTTAAATCATGAGCAGTGAGCTTAAAGTATTCGTACGTCGAATCGTCACTTAAAATAGATCTGCATTTCATACCCTTGCGTAACGACTTTGCGGTTGCTCTTGACAATGCCATCGGCAGCCTCGGACTCCTCCTCTTGCTGCGAATCCTGCTGCAGTATTTCAAGATCGTAGGCAGGCCCATGAGCCAGTTCTTCTTCCAAATAGTACTCCCATATGTCTAGACTCGGTAAATGCGACACAGGTCGTAAGATCGGATGCTCGGTATTTGGAGTGTACATGAAGTTGTAGAACAGAGGAGCTCTCGTGTGCTGCTTCTCGATGTAGTCGAATATGCTCTGGCCAAGATTTGTACCCATGTTGGTTCCCGCCAGTCTTCCACCAGGGTATACTGTCTCGTCGTCACTGCCAGTATCTACTCCTATGAGCAAATGAATCGATTAATTCCAATTGCAATTTCCATTTGACGTAATTCGAATTTATATATGCTGTACATACCTTTATGATGACTCGTGAGGGATCCTCGTTTATCCTCTACAGCTGTGATACCACACTCGACCCTGTCAAACTCACAATCCAACAAGAAAGTTCTGAATCGGCATGATACTGAATGATATGCTAAGAATTTAAGATAGTAGTCGTTGAATTCGAAAGCGAGTGGGAACTGCCTCTGAATCTGATGGACAATATCGAGGAACTGCAGGAACGTGGGTGTGAAATTCGTGGTCTGCGAGTTGGCCGCCAAGTTGCTGCGATGACCAAAACGATGACCGAACCCGAGCCATTCCTTCTCGATGAGAGTTCGGAAGCCCTCGATCGTTCGATAGTGCGGGTCTAAGCATACCTGAGCTATTGAGCATACCGTAGCTGTAGTGTCCCAGCCATCTTCTAGACAAACGGCTACGGATGAGCCCTGAAGGTCCATCAAGTCGATGACGGCTCCTGCGAGCTGCATTAGGCTCTGAAGCTGCTGCAGCCATTCTGAATTTTCTATCAATCTGAAATTGACGCTGTGTTAGAATAGATCTGAAGAAAATAAATCGAGAAATAAATGATGCTTCTTCAACTGCATCAGATTCGCTTACTTGTAAAAACTGGCATCTGGCTCTACATTGGGGGAACTGGGAACACAAGCTCTGACGAGTTTCTTAAAAGCTGCTTTAGTATGTCTTACATCGTAAAATTCAACAGGTATAAAATCAGTTTTTGGTGCTGACTCTGCTTTGACTCCCTTGAAAAACAAAAATTCAAATCAAAACATTCCAATGCAATGAGAAATTAAAATTCATATATGGAGATTAATTTAAAAAAAATCGTGCTTTTCAATACAACAGAGTGAGTCAAGTAAATAAAACGCGAATTGATAAAGTATCTCACTTTCATGTGCGATTTCTCGCCGAGAATGTAGAGCGCAGCTTTCTGGAACGTATGGACGCATTCGGTTCCGCTATCAGAATCAGCCGAATGCCTGACGGTCCCTCTTTGGTTTGCCGACGCCAAGGACGCCTGCGAGCTTTGCCTCTTGTCCTTCAGAGAACCCCACCTACCGAAATTTTTCGGACCTTTACCTCCAGAAGAACTGTTCGTGTGGTGAGAAAATAAAAGTGCGAAATGAAAAAGTGAAAACTTTGTGTAAAGCGTAGTAGGCATTCAAGCAAAGTTAATCGATTATTACCCTAAAGTGCCCATAGCTTTGTTGAAAGGGTTCCGTCGAGATTGCTCGGGAGTCGCGTTTCTATCTTCGGCGGCTAGTAAAAGCGAATCGATGCTCAGCGAACTGTCCGACATGCCCCAGGCTGAGCCTTGTCGTAATATCGATACTGGAGTAGATGCTACGAGAGCCGCTATGTATTTCTCCTGTTCAAGCGTTGATGTACTTTCCGACGAACTCGCTAAAAAATTTTGAAAATTTATCGAATTCGATCTCAAGCAAAAAGAAAATATAGTATAAATTACTGGACATCAAAGCTACCTTTCAGATTTCCAGCAGATGTTGGATGCGCCTTCAGCATTCCCATGACGCTCTTGCCATGATAGCCAGCACCTCTGATGAGCAAAGCCTTCGTACGCGGGTGGCGCCAGGTCACGATCGGAACTCGATTATGTCTGTACAATCTACAAAACCTACGGATGCTTTCATCTGATACGCCGGTAGGAACTATAAATAAAGCGGGATAGCTTCTGCATATCATATAGGCACAGTTAACTGAGGTCAATCGAAATGGCTCGTTTCGTCGATTATTCTGCGGCCCGTTTGAGCACAAGCCAAGACGATACCAATCTCTCACGTAACTTCGCTCGGATAATCGTTCTAGGGTTTTGGCATCTGTTACGGGAGGAACAATCATCCCTGGTATCTCGAACTCGTCAACTAGAAATTTAAAGATATAAGGTTAGGAGATAATGTAGTAGCTGATGACAAATCGATTTCGACTGTTGCGCAACGTACCGCTTAAATCATCGTCGTGGCTTAAATCGTTATTTTCCGTAATCGGTAAACTCATTCGACCAGGGGACGTCATATATTTATTATTGCTAGTGAGATTCATATTTGGCAAAACGTACTTTTGCCTCTTTGAGGATTGTTTAGGTTTAAAGCCAGCCTTTCTGGCAGTTTTCAGCAGTGTCTTCTTTGCGAAACCCCTATACGAAAAATGAAGGAATCCCACAATGAATATTACGCCATAACGCCAATAATGTAAATCGCACGTGCGAGATTACTCACTTTAGGGTGGCGTGCTTCTCTTTTCCCTTATTATGAGCTGTAGGAGTAACCAAAACCTGCCCACTGAAAGCGAAATGATGAAAGATATGCGGAGGATTTCGAGCCTTATGAACTAGTTTGCGCAGCGTCTCGACATTCTCGGGAGTCACTTCCTCGTCGAAAGCCAGTTTTATCAGTTGGAAGGTGCAGGAACGCAGCTGGAGTCCTTCCTGGTTCCAGTGATCTATGTGCGACAGATGCTGCACGGGAACGCGCTTCTCCTTGGTCAAGGATGTAACCGGAAAAGCACGAACTACCATTTGCTCACAAGCTGTTTGAATCAGGTGGAAAAATTCGTAAATCGGAATGAGCCAAAGAAATACGTAAATTATTGCTTTGTAATCAAAACTTACCGAAAGGATCACACGGGATTCCCTTGAAAACTATTCTATAATTAGTCAGGAAAATAGCTCCTTCCGCGGGTAAGAAGGGCGGCGTTTTTGGAAGACCGGCCGAACCCTCTTCTCGGCCATCGGGTAACAGATAAACGCGCAAACCCTCCATTATCACCTCTTCTCCAGGTAGCATGTTTGGTGTTAGTATTTTCGGCTGATAACAGAAAACGTCATTATGAATATTAAACAATCTCTAGACGGATTAGCAAAATCTCAATGAGGTGTCAATTACTTTTTGTATCGGCGGCAATCTCTTACTCTCTCTGTGCACGGCTTCCAGAGTTTCGATATGCATGTGTACGAGACCTGGCACCATTTGGTGCAGGCATCTGACGTGTTCCGTGC
>UCQR01013953.1:14295-26449 GCA_900474235.1 Cecidostiba semifascia | reverse complement strand
GCTCTCGCGCTCTTTCTCTCTCTCTCTCTGTGCGAGCTCCCAGCTTCTCGTTTTGCGAGCGCATTTTTTGCTCGGATCTCTGTGATGCTCTTCTTTAGCCTTTGACGGGAGAAAAGAGGACTGGCGTGGGAAATTACATGAGCTACTCTCGCGAGAGATAGAAAGGAAGGAAGGGAGGCGAAAGGGGGACATTGGACTTTTTATAAGCTTGACATCGTGTGGATATTTTTAATTTTGTGACACCGCGAATTTTTATGCTTCAGGGCTGGAGACTTTTTGTTATATTTCGATGCTTAGTATCTGGTATAGTTACAAGTTGAAAAAAAACAGTGGGTTTTGCATGAAAATAGACTTATTCAGAGAAAAGCCTCGGAACTTGGGATAGCTTCCTTAGAAATATCGTATTACGTGGCTGACTTGCGCAATTTTTTTCCACGAAGTATATATTACATTTTTTGCGACGCTCGCGGATGGATTTTTTATTAAAAATAAAATTGGGGTTCTATCAGTGTATGAAAGTATCACCTTCATAAGCACTCAAGTTCGAGCGTTTTTCATCGTGACCCTAATATTGAAAGGTTCTAAGAAAAGTTTCTCAGCGTGCGGATTTAAGTCGAACTGAGAACGTATTGAAAATTAAAAAAAAAGCTTTTAATTTTATCAAAGATAAGATATTCAAGACAATATTCTCGGTGAAAGCATTTTACATAAATTCATGGAGCCACTCATTGCAGATAATTGATAATCGATAAAGCCGATAAGTTCGATTTTTATGATGGATGGGCATAATTAATAAGATATGTGAAAGTTAAATTTAGCTGATGATGATCATGTAAACCGACATTTGTAATCAATATATTTATTAAGTGCAAACAGTTTTCTACGCTACAAAAGCGCACGAAGAGCTCCAGATAAAATCGAGTTTATTACATGCGTAATATAAAAGATATCTCTATTTGATGTCCAATACGTACTCTCGCGTACGATGAAAGATTAAGGCGTCTGTCTCATTTGCTCACAATAAATGATCGATAAACGCGCGGCCGAATAATAAACTCAAGATAATATTCCACACACACACAATGATGAGTGTCGAACAACGAACAACAAAGGGACGCTTCTGTAGAGTCATTCTTTTTATGGATATCGTTCGTAACCCTATTCACGAGACGCGCGTATCGATCGGGCTCCCGGCTGCATCTATATTTATGGAAAAGCTGAATTTCAATGATGCAAGAGACAACGCGAAATACTCGGGATACATAATCCCTGACGATCAGTCGCGATTATCCCGATGCGAAACAAAATTTATCATTCAACGAAAGCACTCGCTTCCGAACGGAATATCAAGCGTAAATATTTTTTTCGCATATATCTGAATAATGAACTATGAGCGAACTTGAAAAATGCGATTCTTATACTAAAGAATATAAGGAAAAAAAATTGGATAGAGAATTACTTGCGCAGTCGTTCTGTATTATTATACGTATACTTAGCGTGACTTGAAGAGTTTCGTCGGGAAGAGAGAAAAAAAAATGAATTCCTTTAGTCAAGTTGCACTTGCGACTCTTAGCCTTTTCCCGCGAGATAATGGGACGCTTGTGTCGAATTTAATTTCGCAGGAAGTGTTATCAAAGGATCATAAAGTGCGGGGCAAATAACTCATTTTAATTTAGACGGCTTTGCGCTGCCAGCTCGAGACTTATAACTTTTAGAGGATATTTAATTAAGAGTTGAATGTCGAGAAAGGGTTCCCAGTGTTATTGGTTGACATCAAAGCTTTTACTGTGTAATTTCCTCGCAGCTCTTTTTTACAACATACACGTAAAAGTCAGAGAAAGAGAGATTGTAGTTCGCCAACTTGATTTACGTTAATCTTGCGAAAAGAACTTGGAACAACGATTCAGAGTTATTTCGAGAGCATATTCATTGGCTTTTCAGTAAACAACTCAGAGCTTTTTAATAAAACGCGAATTTTTAATAAAAAAGTCCCATATCACGCACTACTTTTAAAATATTAAAATCCCCGACCGAAGAGGAAAATTATTTTCAGCTGAGCTCGTCTTCATAAGCACATCATCGCTCAATCTCGCCATCTTCAGATCTATTAAAAGAAGAGAGCTCGTCTCGGCGCGAAGAAAAAATTACGAGCGAGCAAGAATTTTCAACCCTTCTCCTGGGCTTCCGTTCGTTCACGCGTGTATATATATATAAGAATCTTTTATACCGACGACGCTACTCGAGAATTTCGTAACTCAACCACGCTACATCATAATCTTCGTCAAACAAAAGAAGCGGAAGAGCCCCGAGGAGGTGGAAAAAGAGCAGGAAGAAGTAACTGCGCAGAAGATGAGCTCGCTTTCGCCGAGCAAACCCGATGAAACGTGATAAGTGTACATCAGGTTCCAGCTATAGTCGCGCAAACACACACGTCGCGTATATATAGATATAGACATACGATTAGCATGCAGTACACCTATAGCATACAGAGATAGAGCTTACCTTGGGCGCTTCTTGCAACGATCAGCTCCACTAATCCCCGGGCCTTCTGTAGGATGGATATCGCCTGCTCGTGGGAGATATTCGAGTCCAAGGGCTGTCCATCAATCGCCAATATCTGGTCACCCTCGACAAGTCGACCGTCGCTGCAACAGAAGAATCGAAAGCTTCTTTGAGTATACACGTATACGTATACAATGCCGTGTGTGGCATATAGGCCTGTGTCAGATATACATATACAGCGCACACTTGGCGCGATAAACGGCCGGCTTCTAGCTGTGTGTTGCATACTGCACGCGAGAGAGCGTACGTACCTACGTGCGCAACGTTATCCGGTCAGAAATCCCGCCTCCCCGCCGTCCTGCAGCGCAGATAATGGCAGAGCTTTCGCCCGCGCGGTTAATGCCCCACTTGGCCGTTTCCTGCCCGCGGAAAAATCGCGTCCACGCCAGCACACAGAGAGCCGACGCCGCTAGTCGATCGATATACGCTGGCGCTTCGTACTCAACTGCTATATACTGCTTTCTCTCTCTCACTCTCTACTACTCTGTTCTCTGTGCAATAGGTACGACTCTCGTGCCACCGTCGCCGTTGCCACTTCGGAACCGGCCGAGCTTGCGGATCTATATATACGCGCGAATGCTTGCCGCAATTACTCCGAACCAGAGGGTTCGCACCCTCATCATTTTTTTTTTCTTCTCCTTTTCATTTCGATTTTCACGGTGCAAGCGTGAAAAACCGTGTAATGGAACCTGCAATTGATTAAATGTATTTTTAAGCGTGGACTATTCAGCGCTTTTCGAAATTGAGGGCTGTGTGTAAAACAACAGGCCGAAGATCCGGCCGATAAAACTAAATTGGTTTATCGGCTGCAGCCTGCAACCTATACTCTCAAAAATCTATTGTAACACGGCTCGCTGGCCCGTGAAATAATTTAATTTGTTGCTTGGCCGCAGAAAGTCGTATACCGAGTATTCCGCGATACTTTACCAATTACCCCAGCGGGATTAATGTTTTAATCATCAGCAGCGTCTGAAGTAGAACGACACAGTATTCGATCGGACAGTGAGAAATCTTGTTCCCGGGAGGATTTATTTATAATCATACTGCACCTTAGAGATTCTGCGAACGGATTCTCCACGAAGCTCATCCGACAAAGCGCTCTTCAATCCAGAAATACGGACGCATCATTCGCGCGCATGATCCAAAAACATCGCGCCTATATTTACGCGTCCTTAATTACCCCTCAGCAGTAGCGTCAGCAGCACACAGCGTCTTTGCTGTTCCGCGCAGCTATGCGTTAAAAAGCAGTTTAGCACGGCCAGCGTTGTGGCAGCCGGCTGCGCGTAATTTATTAACGCCCGCGCGCTTTTGATACTGCTCGCAGCAGCTGATGCATCATCGGCGGTCCTCAAAAACGACGCACTCGCGCGTTACACACGTCATAAATCACCGCTGCTGCTGCTGCTGCTGCCCCTGTTGCTGATAAACTATAGATATATAAGCGAAAACGTATATAGCGTGTATCGGGGAAATCATGCGCGCGTTTCGCATGTCTCTCGCTCTTTTGTGTTGTCGCGCTGCACGGCGAAATGGACGCTGGGTCATTAGCCCCCCGACGACGGGCTTGATTTTCCATGAAAACATTATGCGGGAACTTGTTATCCGCAAAACACGGACTAAGTGGCGTGCGCTCGAGCTAAAATAGCTTTATTTTGCGCTCTCCACGTACATTGTATTATTATACACATAACTGTGCCGGGCTCGTTTTGTTGCACATGTATATTATATAGGTACACTGCTGGGGTTCGGGTAACCGAGAAAATGCACGAGGGTCTCTCTCTCTCTCTCGTTGCTTTTTATTTGTACAAGTCGCGTAATTGGAGCGTGAGAGTAGAAATTTCTTATTCAGCGAACAGGAGGCGCGGCTATACATTTCGCTTGGGAAATTCATGATTGAAAAATAATCCGAGCACGATCGAATTAGTTATAATCAAGAACAGCCGCCACGTTTTGCATAACGCATTGATCGCACATGCGAATTAAATTTCCACCCCTTATCCCCGAGAGAGACTAAAAGCTTATCTCTCGCAGCCAATGAACTCCCCTGCACAGCCGCTACTTTTTCCAATGCATATTTTAAAAAGTCAGCACTCTGCCAAGAGAGAGAGAGTCGATTTCCCTGCGCACTACTGTACTCTCTCTATCGGTGCGGTGAAAATACGCAAAAAAAAAAGAATAAAACGGACGCACTCGAAGATAAAAACGAAAGCTCGGAAGAAAGTCTCGAGCGCACAAGTGTCGGATTTAAGTTCGAAGTATATTCCCGGCTCACCTTTTAGCGCGCGGCCGGTCCGCCAGATTGAAAGTCCCGCTCACGGCAAGTTCCAACTTCTGTGCGCGAATCGGATTACGAAGCTGCTCCCCGGCAATTTGGCCTCGGCTCACCTCCCGCCCCCACCGCCGTCGTCTTCGCCTGAATCGATTCGAATTCGTGCCCGTCGGCGAGATTCGAGACTCGAATTTCGCCTCGATTTCGGCCTTAATAACTCGTCGGCTCTATCCTCTCTACGAGCGCGGATAAACAGAGAGCTATACAGGAAGGAACCCACGGCAAAGTGAGCCTCGCCTCTATATATACTCTCTGTCTTTGTCTCACGCCGAGCTGGGTGTAGTAGGTATGTGTACGCAGTCTAAGACGTTATAGCGCTCGCTGTTTACACAACGAGCGCCTCTATTTTCCGCGGGGTGAGAGAGAGAGAGAGAGACGAGGGACGAACGGAACAACTCGAGTGCGCGCACTCGAAGTGGCAGTAGCATTATATAGAAGTTAAGTTCGTTGTTGTTGCGCAAAATTTTTCGCGGCCCTGTTTTCCTTGCTCTCCTGTTGGGTGTCAGAGTCCGCGAGAGGACGCGACACTGCGCATTAGTGAAATTTCAGTCAACAGCTCGCACCGCCGACGCGCGAGAATGTCAAGGGGCACTTAGCCACTTCATTCCTATATAGCTTGGGATTCTGCGCGCTGTATATAGTAGTGCACTCGCTTGCCTTAGTTTCCGATGATTTTGCTAATTCCGACCATCTCTCTAACTCTATCTCTCTTCTCGACTGATGCGTTTTGCACGATAGACGAGGCCGAATTGATTCGAGGAGCGAAGCTTCTCGAGAGCGCGCGCGGCCTGAATCGAAACTTGAAATCGTAGTTTATTTACGGAGCAGCCTCGGCGAAGCCCGAAGGATTTACAAAGGGATTCGCGAGTAAATGAAAATTGAAGCAGCTTATAACAATGGACTGCGATGAGAATAAAGTTTGCCCGGATGTGTAATAAGACTTATTATTTTAAATGGTGACTAAATCAGTCGCTGATAGTCAGCGAGTCGAAAAGGTTCACGTATACTTATTTTGAGTAAGCGGTGAAAGGACGATTGATCGCGTGTATGAACGCTTTTGTTGCGGTTGTACACTGATGATGCCAAGGTTCTCTGAAAGAAACGAGCTAACATTAAAGCTTCAACGTTCCTTCCGCTCGCTGTGTGGAGTATACGGAGAAAACAACGGACCAATACAAACACGAGCAAAGCTCAGAAGTTGGAAGAACGTGTTTTCTTGCGAGGGATTCTTTATTCGAACGCGGAGTATGGCATTGTGTACACTGCGCGGCCATTGTAAGTTGCAAGATTGAAACGTATCGCGTATTTATGTAAGACTTTTTTTCTGAGAAAAATGCAGGTTCGACGTATTTTACTATTTTGATTTGAAACCTATACTACTGTGTCTTATGCATTGCTTCACGATTCCACGAATCGCTTTGGATTTATACAACTAACATAGAGTCGATTACGTATAAGAATTTCAAAGGCAATGAGAACAGATACTTTTTACAAGACACACCTCTGGACTGGTCAGGTAAATGCATTCCGTCGATTATCAATACCAAGCCAACCTCAATTATATATACATAAAGTTACAGAAGAATTACAGCAATTTTCTTTTCTTTTCTTTCTTTCAAACAGACGCATTCGCTTTTAGACAGATTAAACTTCGACCGACACGCGTGAAGCTTTTACTGACGCGAATTCAATTAGTTACACATCCCAGCTGCCGCACACAAAGCCTCTCTTTTATTATGTCGAGAAAAGCCTCGAGCAATCGGCATCGTACAAAAGACGTTGGATTCATTCTATCCGGTAGTAGTAGCCTTTTCCCATTCGGAAGGAGAACGAATGGTGATTAGAAGGAGGCTGCTCGTAAATAAACGTCTGAACTTTACGCGTGCAGCTCTCGCAGAGAGGATGCGCTTTTTTTTTGCGGTTTCCCTAACATTATACGATCGGCGTCAGCGACTCGACATGCAGAGGTGGAAGTTGTAATAAAGTCAGCCGTAGCTTGCGCGCACCACTGGGGCCCATAAAGGTCGAAGATTGATATATACCTGAGCTGTTGTGCGCGCGCAATAAAGCTAAAAGGATTTGTACGCGAGAAGGTGACTGTCTTTCTATATACTTATACGTACGCATGCATGGTTATTGCAGCGCGAGAGCGAAGCAAAGGCGCCGCGGCGACGGTGTCGTTCGGGGACTGGTTTTATCTGTTTTTCCTACTGTTTTTCTTCGATGCATATTGAATATAACTTCGAATCCGCGGCTGCGCGCACTCGGCGAGGGAATAAAAAAGAAACTACTTCTGTTTTCCATGCAAATACCCAGCGGGAGTTTCGATGAAAGCCCTCAAGATCGTACAGAGAGATACATATTCCGCATATAGCGCGCGCGCCGCTCGAAATAGAGCTAATCAGACGATCTCTGAATATTTGAGAAAATATTTTATTAAAAACTCGTATAAAAAGATACTTAGTTTACTTTATATATACGAGGGGGAAAAAGGGAGTAAAATACGCAGAGGAATATTCAAAAGCATTTTTATGCGCTTTAATAAAAGGGTATAAAAAATGATTCCATTCCGACGGAAGAGAGGGTATACGCATATACAGAGAGCTTGCTCGCGGAAAATACGCGCGCCGCCGGTGAAATGCACTGGAAATGCAGATACGAATCGCTGCTGGGAACATGATGTCTGATTCAATCGCTACGCGCGCTCCGTTACAAGCGCTTCGCTATATATATAGAGAGATAACCGAGAAATCCCGGGGATACACGCGAGACGACTTCTTCCTCCAAAAATACACAGGATATAGTTGAACGAAATGTATATCCTTTCTCATAAATAAACATGCGAGAAGAGGAGACAGAAAGAGAAAGAGAGAGAGAGAAAGAGAGACAATAACGCACCGAGGCAACATACGAGTATTTTTCAATCCTCCCCAGTTCTAAGTTATTATTATACAGCGCGGGGAGGAGAATCGAGGTTGCATTCGCTCTCGGATTAGGTGGAATTCGATTCTCGTCGTCGTCGCGGCGGATCTATACATCGCTCGCTCTCGCGGCAGCGAAATAGGAGCGACCTGCTTGCAGCTCTCAGCTGTATGCGTGTGTGTAGGTATCGGAACAAACGTAGATCGACTCGGCGCTTTTGCAGTTTGCGGAAAATCGCGGTATAAGCAGTATTACCTCTTCCCCTTTTCTCTCACTCCCGGGACATGCCAAAACAACGGTTGATGCAGACGTACTCGCGTATAATGTTCCTCCCGACGACCTACATGCATCTCTCGTCCGCGTGTATTATACACGTCTACCAGCGAAATGTGTCTTGATCTGCAGGGAGTAGAGCCGTAAAAAGGTGCAGATCATTTTTCTCGCTCGGTTGCTGTATGTGCAGCCGAGGCTCTGTGGAGTGCGCTGCTATATATACTGCGGCCGAGAAAGAAAGAGGGAGAGTGAGAGAGAGAGAGAGAAAACTAGGGCTGGAGTATAGGACGAGAAGGAATATGAAGATAAATCGAGCGCAAAAAGTAGACTCGTGATAAGAATCAGTTCGCCGTTCCCTTTGCTCGCTTTCATTTTTAACCCCCCCTCCCCCTCGTCCCCTGTACTCTCGTCGTCGTTGTTTTTGTTTTCCATTTTTTTTTTCTCTCTGTCTTCGGCCGAGAGCTGAGGAGCAGAAAGCTCGGCGCATCAAATAAAAGCCGTAAAAGCGCGATAGGAGGAATTTATAAAAGGCAGCCGGTATAAACGCGAGGGGGTTTCAGCGTAATAATAACGAAGAATCGCGTTATACACAATGTCGATGGGACAAAGGAAAACTTAAGTGATTCCGATGGCTAATTTAGATAGCTGCTATTATTTTTTAATGTGGAGCTTTGCGTATATACATATCTTGCTGATGGGACGACATGACGTATATCATTAATTCAATGTTAAATTACCCTCATTATATGTGGAAGATAATCAACAGGTAAATTGCGCGAGCGCGTATTTCGTTAGTTCAAAATATGGAATTGTAGGCGGTAAATAACGGGACGGGTAATCCAGGCTGAATAATGACGACAAATATTTACACGAGGAGTATAAAACGAGAAAAAAGTAGCTTGAAATATCGTACGTTCTATACATAAATTGCTTACACCGTGTGTGTGATGCGTTTGCACGGCGCATTTTAATGCCCACACACACCTGCATCAGCATTGCAGCAGCATATATATCGGAGGAAATAAAAAAGAGTTACAAATCACTGATGCGTGACTTCGCGCGAGTACTTTTTTCACGCCAAATTGTGTGATTGTATCATTATTCATGAAAGCCTGCTTTGTGCAACGCTGCAGTTAGATCTGGTTTTAATATTTCAATTCAGATGCGCGAGAATACCTAAAAACGATGCGGTGGTGAACCATTACGCATTATAGTTTCATCCGGACGAAAACCGATTACAAATAATTTTATTTGTCAAACAGTAATGAAGCTACAAATTAATCAGTCTTTACGTCTTGAATATACTTGACGAGTTGCTAAAAAAAAAAAAAGATTCATTTTGGAAAATAAAATTTCTCTTTCCAAAAGAAGAGCCATCTCCTTATTTACGAGCCACGTGCGCTAAAAGGGAAAGCAGCAGTGGAATGTCAGCGACGACGACGAGCACATTTGTTATAGCCGCAGAATACGAGGAGGGCGTGCGCGCGGGTCAATAAATCCTGCCAAGTGGACGGATAGCAAACGCGCGCGCAGGGAAGACCACTGCAGCAGCAGCAGCAGCAGCAGCAGCTACGATCGACAAACGGCCGGCAAATCTTTCGCGATGACGATGAGGTAAACAATGATGGCTGGGTGAATATAATACACACCTTTTTGGGCGAGCATTTATAACACATCCACGCACGCGACACGGGTGTATTATATATATAGACACAAGCACGTCATGCCAATCGATTATGTCGACGTAGGAGGACCGAATATATATGTATATACGTGTAACGCCGGAATTGGGTGAGACAATAATATTATTTGCATCGAACGAGGCCGAAGGGAATTTTGGCACGGACTCGTGATTCGGTCGGACTGATAGCGAAAATTTTCATGGAGGTATATGTTTTCGATGGGAGGAGGCTCAGAGTATATAGGTATGCGCTGATGTTGCAGAATTCTGTTTGCTGTAGATAAATTTGTAAACAAGCGACGGGTCACATAATATAATAGCATCGGTGCACAGCTTGGATATAAACAAATTATTCGCCTGTAGCGCTATGCAAGCTATGTATAGAGTGATTCGATGCGTGACGTATCATCATGTCATCAATAATTGTTATTATCAAAATGTTGATAAAAATCACGTGTAACACGCCAAATCACATCGCTTCGCAGCTTGAATAAGTCCGTTGGTAACTATGGAAATTTCTTGGAAACACACTAGCGCACGTGCAGAGATGAAGAATTCGAGATACCACGGACAACTCTATTTTGATCGAACAACGTTCAGTGGTTTATTTTTAACTTGTGGTCCTACTCCGGACTCTTGAATAACAATCGAGTTTCATCGCCGCGATCCGACGAGCGTGCATTCTGACATAGTTTCAACGCCGCTACACGTTGATGCAGAGCGCAGTCCATCCATAGGGAACCAAATTTGAGAAATCGAATCCCCGGCGCAATCCAATTGAGCAACGAAGTACAGAATCAAGCCGACGTAAATTGCATTTCCACACAACTTCGATGTGAAATTAAAGGGCGATTCTGAAAGCTCATCCGATTGCGTATAACGTGTATGCGTATGAAGAATCAGTACTTTGTGCTTTTATACTATAGATATACACGCATGAGCAATATACTACCCGAGAGAAAACGAGTTTGCTGAGAGAGGGAGAAAGAGAGAGACAAAGAAAGTACAAGACAATTCGGACGATACGAAGCGAGATAAAAAGCAAGCGATAAAGAGAGTAATAAAGTAAAGGAGACGTAAAAGCACGAGGGAGAACGTGCGATAACGAGAAGGCGAGAGATATACAGTCGAACGGCCCCGGAGAGGGAGAGAGAGAGATATACTATACATATATATGTATAGAACGTGCAGCGGCGCGCGTACAGAGCCGCACGATTATTGATTGACGGCTGCAGGCGCTACATCCGACATAGAAATGACACAGAGGGATTCTCTTTCGATTTTTGACTAATCTACGCTGTTCGATCAGCCGCACGTTTTTAGCTCTCCAGCGCGTATGTATATGTAGAGGATGTCAAAGGCGGCCATATACTCTCTCGCTGACGGGCATTTAATTGTCCCGCTGAATCGCTGAACGTGACTAATCAATCTTTCTCATTTGGCATATGCAATTCGTTTGTCGTCGTTGCTGGAATTCGCCGCGAGAACGGTTGCGAGGAATTCACACGCGGATCGCCTATATATGTTAGAATCGACTGCCGTGTGTTCTCAATGGTTAAACGATTACCCATCAGCCATCAGTCTGCAGCGACGTTAATTATTCAAATTTTTTCCTGCAGAAGCTTGCCGAGCGTAAAAATAAAACGCTGCCATAGTCCCTCGCCGGATTACTGCGAGAGAGAGAGAGAGAGTTAAACGTCCGCGAAATTTTAAACGTGTCCTGGACACAATGCGGTCGGATTAAGTTTCAGCTCCGGGACGCAAAAACTGCAGCGTAGGGTAAAACACAAGGAGAAAGAGGGAGAAGAGACGACGCATGCGCACGACGTATGTACTATACATAAAGTGTATAAGCATCACCTCAAAGGGTCGCCGGGAAATTTTACGCCGCTTAACATGCTCGTAAGCAAACCCGAGGCGACCGCGCCTCTGCTTTTCTTCGACGTTGCAGTAATCTACTTAATGCACACCGGTCACGAGAGCTATACCAGCAGCTCTCCTCTATCCTCTAGGGGGCAATAAGACGAAATTCAGCCCAAGTAATTTGATTCTTTGAATGAGCCGAAGGAGCTTCATTAAACGTCGGAAAGTCGCAAGGAAGCCGAGGCATTCGACGCGCGCGCGCGCGCTCGCTCGCTCGCAATCAAGACGCAGTAGCTGATGGGAAGATGAAAATCCGGGGACTGTAGCTAGAAACGAGAAATACTTTAACGAATGTTCAACATGCACGTACTTGCCTGATGACGAAAGTTGATCGTTGTATAAAAATTCAAGTAGGAAGCGTGTATTATATTTATAACAATCTTAAAAAAAATTCTATAAAAGAGTAGCCAATTCCGTCGAAAAAAAAGCTAGCAGCGGTTTTTGGTTATTTTCCGGGGTCGAGG
>UCQR01013947.1:5087-19463 GCA_900474235.1 Cecidostiba semifascia | reverse complement strand
GAGAGAGAGAGAGAGAGAGAGAGAGAACCGCGTAATAGATATGTCAAAAGCAGCGCGCCGAACACGGAAAGCAGCCTCGTGATAATATGCTGATGCGAGAGAGAGAGAAGGAAGACTACTGGCGACGAGGGATCTGCCGGATCTGCCTATCTGTGCACGCAGGGCTCACCCTTTGTAAAGGGGAAAGCCGCGCATCATCATCGCTGCTTTCGTATATAGCTACTCGATTTTCGCATCGATAGTACTTCAGCGAGGAGGCCTATTATACTATATATACTCGCGCAGGCCTCTTCAAAATCTGCCTCACTGTTGGATTAATCTCCCGTCAAGTCTGTGATGATGACGATTTCGACGTTGTCCTTCAATACAGAGGACACGTTGTCAGTTACACTCGCCTTATATAGAGTATTGATGATTATAATAGTATATGTATTTCCATAAGTTTACGTATTAAACTTGTATGCATTTGCAAGACGTGCAGTAGATGCGCTCTTATCTAACTTTACATATGCTATAGTGATAGAAGAAGAAGGCATGATAATTATATACGTATATATACGCGCCGACGAACCGCAAGTTAATAAACCAAATTTACTCCCGTTGACATCTCTCTGACTGTACGCAACGACGCGCGCGGGCTCTCGTTAATCCTTTGATCGCGAATATTTCAGCGGGTTACTGAACTCTCTCTTTATGATAATATTTCATCGTAATTGCGCATCAGCTGTATAGCTACAATATCTGAAGCGAAAGCTCGCATGGATATTGCTGAAAAATTAAAGTTTTATCGTATCTTTCTGATGCGGAAGCACTTTCCACTGGGCTGGCTTTGAATGTTGATTAACGCCGCTCGAGCTTACAACGCGCGTAATCGACGCGACGCTAATTGTTTGCTACTTCTGTTTTACGTTTTCGATTGCGATATGTTGAGCATTATTATTTGCGCGCGGTGAATGACAAGCGGTATGGCTTCTTTTTTGATTAATGATTTTTTTTTTTTCAATTTTATGTTTGAAAAAGCAGCTGTAGAAATATTGGAAAATTGAAATAATTTTTGTCCTATTTAGTTTTTTCATCAATCATATCATATTTTTATAATAAACTTATCAATCAAACAATACACCAAAATCAGTCTCACGCCTTTGCATTACGCTTCTGTTCATATCTATCGCGGATATATTCGCACCGATCCGAAAAGCACAAGTAAAATAATCCAGCACAAAGCCCATATCTCTCTCTCTCTCTCTCTCTCTCTCTCCGAATAAACCGTGCTCACCCATCGTTAGTCGCAAAAGGCCCGCAATTCATAACTCGCGCAGCAGCAGTATAACAGCAGTCGTGGCTTTGATGAAAACGAAATTCGCGGTGTCGCGGTCCGCTGTGCCAACGCATAATGGGGCTCATTTGCCGAAATCAGCCCCGAAAAAATGAGAAAGTATATGACGCAGTGGTTGCAATCGAGCGAGCTTTGCGAAAAGTCAAAGCATATGTAGCTGATGGGTGTACAGTTGTTAGTCGTCCCTATAGTTCATAATTATCCCGCAGTCGCTTAATTGCTTGGCGCGCGACTTGTGCTCTGGGTACATTGTAAACAGCGTTTAGGCAATACAACTAAACGAGCGCCGCAGCCGACTCTAATAACGTTAATTATTCATTGCGGATTGTATGAAGGTACAAGAGGGGGAGATTCGCGTGTATATAGCTAGGGAAAATCAGTCGGCGGGCTGATGGTTGAAGGACCTCAATTACGCGATATTACGGACTGATGCAGGGGATGTGTGCGGTGTTATACTCGCACCTATATGCGTGATGGATTCTGATGGTATCGGGCTCTTTGATCTTCTTTGTGTAATTGATTTTTCTTTCTCAGAATTGTTGTTTGTTGACATTTCGAAGGATTTCTAATTGATGGAATTTCGAAATGAATATAATTGAATTCTATTATTGATCAATAAATTTGCGGATTCTTTGTTTAGGGGGCTCGAATTTTTACCAAATATAAATCCGATGAATGAATGAGATAATTGCTGATGCTGATGATATGGATTCTGGGAAATGATAGTTAATTAACGCCACACATATTTATACCCCATTAAAATGATTTGAATAATTCGTATAATGAATTTTCACTTTATAAGTATTATTATCCACGTTCCAACATGTTAACGTCATTCTTTTAAATTTTCATTATTATTGCATTAACTAACGAATTAATTTTGCTCTTCAAGCGCGACTAAGCGAAATAAACATTTGATTCTGCCAAGCGAACTATAAAAAAAAAGAGCGAATAAAAAATATCATCGCATAAAGTACAGACACGCATACATAAACCCTTTTCTCTCGGAATAATCTAAATGAAGATCGACTCTATGCAGCATAAAGTACTCACAGTTGTTATATTCCGTGGCGACAGCAAGCGACAGCATCATCAGCATCGGCGCGAGTAGCAGTGCTATTTGCTTCGGGGCAGCCATAACTCGACGAGTCGTTCTCTTGGTCTGGTGAGCAGCGCGACTGAACGAAAAGTGCGACTCTTCCGTGGTAACAATGGATTCTTTATAGTTTCGATCAGTCGTTCGTGTCATTCACGTCTCTCCCACCTGTGTATTAAAAGAAGAAACAAAAAAAAACAGACGTCGCGCGCTTTGACCCTGCATATCCGGACCAAGTGGAGTTGACAGATTAAACGCGTTCGTGACTCCGGACAAGGCTGAGGGCACGAGGTAAAGGTCGTGCGTTCACTTTCTGTGGAAAAAGCCGCGGGTGATATCGTGGGCTCTGGTGTGCGAGTGAGCTTATCGTGTTTTACTAGTGCTAATATGATGTGAATGAGTTTATTGACATTAGCTTAGGTTGGGAAAGAAGAGGTGTTGGGCAATAGTCGAATAGTTTCTGAATTTTTCAGATTGTTAGTTTCGGTCTTACTGAAACTTTTTACTAAATTCGGCTTGCAATTATTTCTAAATTGCAGTGCAATGAAATTTTTACTCTTTTTTGGACAGTAAAATCTTATTTTGAAAGTTTTTACTCCTTTGAAGTGACTATTAATTCTTGTCGAGTGAAGTTGTTCAACCTTTTGTAAGAGGAATAAATTATTCTAATCAAAGTTTTCGAGTAAAAATATTTTCATCTGATAAAATACCCCCTCCTCCCTCCCTCGTCAAGAGAAGGTAAACTAAAATATGTCCAGTTAAACATTTTTTTTTTTCCTGAAACTTGGATTGTTGTAACTATTTTTTAATAAAAAAAGGACAAATTTATTTTCATTGAATGTTCATATAAAGATTCCACATATTTCGCGGATCCTTGCCCCCGACATGTGCTATTATTAACAATATAATGTGCACATAAGGAGGTATTCCCAGAATGTGCGCATACTAATCAGTCCTTTGTGCAGCTACTCGTCAGAGTATAATGTCAGCGAAATAATTACACTCCTTCCGAAAGTAATGCTCTCATATGGGTTTAGTAAAAAAACTTGAGATTCAAATAGCAATAACGCAACGGAATTTCATATAAGCTTGAAAAGCTTGAAAAGCGTGAAGCGCCCATCAGTGTTCGAGAATTATTTCAAGAAGCTTTTGCTAAATTCCACACATGCCATAACTGCAATTTTCGCGGAGTCCTTCATTTTCGACAAACTATATAATCTAATTATTTATACGAATAGAACGTATAGAAATTTTATTAGTTAATTTCCAGTTTATACGCTCAATGCATATCAAAGTTCTCGACACACACGATACTTCAACTCTCTAATTTCGTTACGGCAAAACAATCCCTTCAAAATCCTGCAAGAATGAAGAAGATCATCATCCACCACTGCGCGCGAAAACATCGTCGAACCCCAATGACTCGGTTCAACCGCGAGCAATTTTCTACCCTCTCCCGCCGCAGCTAGTCGAGAATTTGTTTGCCGTTGCGGCCTATATAGCGCTCGAAGGGCTGACGTGGCCTTTAATGAAGCCTGGACGAAAGGACGGCAATAACGAAGCCACAGAGTGGAGGTCCAGCAGCGGCCGTAATCATCGGCTGTCCATCCTCTCACTCCTCCACTTTTCGTAATTCAATAACGAGCCCCCGGCGCTATACATATAGGTACGACAGGCGTGCAATCGAGCGTCGACGCCCTATCATAGACCCCTTCGGAGGACAATTTCGCCGCGAGAGAGGAAGCAGTAGCTCTCGCCTGTCACTCTTCGCACTCAATCCATATATAGGTATAACAGTACACGTACATACATCCGAGAGTTGGATTGACGCATATGGCCAAGGCAAATACGGCGCATTGTGCTGAGCATCGAAATCCCAGGACAGGAAAGTACCCGGGCGGTATCGGCCGGAGCCGCGTAATTGACCGACTAGTGCTGTACTGAGAGAGAGAGAGAGCGCACGTCGTCGGCTGCTGTTGTGTCAGCGCCACTATATACGTCGTGGTGTGATTGAATGTTGGATTATACTCTATAACGCCCGTAGCGACCGTGATTTCGTCGAGGTGTCGATGATAGACGAGAGGAGAGCGTATAATACAGTGCGATGACCCCCTTTTTGGCAGAGGCCTTGTTTCCGGATTTGTGAACTTAAGCTCGTATGGATTTTGGAGACACTTGTCGCGGTATCCGGGTGATATCGTGTAAAGCATCACGGGCGAACGAACGTACTTGACTGAATTTTGAGGTAAAAGCCGTCGTACACGGGTTTAGAAGATTATATTATTCTGATACAGATTTCATGTTTTGCTAGTTGTATATTCACGGTTTATTGGCCATCGTAATAATAATGATAATACACCGGGTTGACTGCGCGCATTATCATCGTAAACCTAGTTTTCGAATATTGTACAATGACGATTTTATATCAGCAATATAGTTAACATTGTTTTATACTACGATGACTAATAGCCAAGGATATTAGGCCGCAGACATGACTTTCCGACACACACACACACAAGTCTCTTGATAAGATACAGCATTTAACGAAGCAATGAGCTCAATTTCCAGCGTCAATGTCAATGTTAAAGTGCAGAGTGGTAACGAGTAAAACACGCACCTTCTCTATACATATACGCTGAATTTTCCTCGACCCATATTTTCCTTCGGCGTCTTTAATAATGACTCAGCCTGCGGCTCGTTACTCGTTGCTATGGCAGCGTGTATATTAGCATGTTATATTCAGCGCATCGTATAATCAAGTGAACGCGAGATTGAAATGTTTTTGATTATATTGTGTGTACGTACACGCTTGGTGCGCAAACATTGTTTAAAAGCAAACTATTAATTCGCGTTTCATCATAATGTGCACATACTTATGTACACAGTATGTTTTGGTAATTATCAAATACTCTTCAGCGTTTACCCCAGAAATTTTAGAACACTACTGTATTATATACTTCTCTCCATCATAATATAAGACTATCCATTATTTAGTTACGCGATTAATTATTCAGCAGCCGAAATCGGCGCGCAACGATCAAATTACGCAGTATGCGAGCGCTATATGTACGCCGTAATAATTACACCGTTGAATCGCCGGCAGTAGCAGTGTATAATAATATAGCGTATCAGGGTATTATTCCCTCGGACGTTACTGCGTTTTAATGAGAAACGCGGCTAAACCGGACACAAAGACGGGCTCTCCACATATGCTGTAGGTATATTATATTATAATATGAGCTGCACATGTATATGCAGGTTGCGCTGCGAAAAGCGAGAGTCATTCGCTCGAACTTGACCCAGAATCGAGCAGCGAACTGCAAGCCCGTATAGTGTATAATATAATATACACTAAAAATCAAGTGCACAAGTGCAACCTTCCCTATACACGATAACTATTCTCCGACGAGGCAATTTTCCAACGCACGATATCGTCGCGCCACAGTATAGAGCATAGCTCGATATCAGTGCTGAGATTGGCCGCGATGATGAATTCGCGGCTATGGTATATACGGTGGCTTTGAAGGTGCGTTTACCTCTCGTTGATTGCTCATGCACATGCCGGCGGTGTGCCGCGCGCGAGCAAGGTAAATTATTTTGGCGTTTAGCCGGCCGCCGAAAAGCCAGTGACACCATGTATATAGGTATATAGGTATATGGTGAAGAGGGCAAGGACACCAATAGGTTATTATATACACCGGCCACATAAGGATAAAGTCATTCATCAGGGTTATTCGCATAAATTATTCGCTGCGCGCAGGCGTTCGTTGACACTCCCTTTGGTTGGATTATCGAGCCCCTCTCGGATATCAGGAAGATAATTGAGCAATTCACTTGACGAATTGTCATGCCAGTTGGATTTTAATTTTTTCAAGTAGCTCATGCGATATTTCATCGATGCGACTATACTGCTTTGTATGCGGGATGCATCGGTTGTTTCAACTTGACAGTGTGTAACACTTTTATGCACTGCGCGTTTTACTTTCGGCTGACGATGCAGTTCAAGTATATTACAACGACGTTATCGCACGAGTTTGACCGCGAAACACGTCATTTCGCTTCCTATGTGTATACACACGGTGAGCTGAGGCGACACATCCGTGCTTTGGCATTAACATAAAATTTCATCGCAAGGTGAATATCATAGGGGTCTAGCTGTTGATAAGGATACTAAGGTTTTCGCTATAGCGCCGGAATATTTCCGTACTCAGATGGACTGTTGTAAGCGGAATTGTCGTTAATATCGATGTAAAAGGCGATTTTTTTTTAATATGTGTTGTTATTGACAATTACGTTTTTATCCTATAATCGTTAATATTATCGAAGATAAGGAAAGCGTATTATGTTTATTTCGTTAGTATACGCAGTAGTTCGCTGTAATGCGTTATTGCGTAGAGTTATCGGATATGTACATAGTAGGCAAAAGTATGTTTCATGACCGTCAGTTTTAAAAGACGACACAATAGATAATGGTTAAAACAAATTAATATAAGAGTAATAATATTAATCGAAGATAATAAAAATTAAAGGCATATATGACAAGAATTTAGTTTGGTGTAAAAGTTTATCACACAGTACGTGAAAGAGTTTACGGGCACATCAACGAAGGTGGTACCTATATTATATAAGAAGGTTCAGCAAATCGTGCTTCTGCAGCCGAACGAGGGAAAGATCGAGTGCTCCTGTCGATCAGAATCGAGTCTAACTTCTCGCGCGGAATCGAGCATACTAGCCAGTTCCTGCTCGATTCACGCTTTGAAAAATTCAATTTTATCAAGGCTTCTACTGAGTCTCGGACCGTTATGGCTATCAGAAATAGAGTAGAACAGAAAAGGTGAAGTTTATTTTTTTTGTTTGGAAATGCTTTTCTTAGTATTATCTACATATAAAATGAAATTGAGTGAATGATATTAACGTTTTGTTATTATGGATTGATATTCTGTGAAGGTCGTCAGAGTAAAGTTATTCAAAGTATCGATCCACTCGTCAAACGATATTCTAAAGCTCGGCTTTCAGCAGATAAAAGAGATTTCAATGTCAGATAGCCGACTCTTATTGTGATAAATCCACTATGATGGTGACCCAGTCTCGCTGGCCTGAAATTGGAATCCATATGAATTTTTCAAGGTTAAAGCTAGGATTCGATTGTCGATAAAACAATATATCGTGTTATGGATATAGTTATAATAGCGATAGCGCTTGTAGGTACTCTATCGAATAATGCAATCTATATTAAAATATTAAAATGAAGAACGACTAAACGTTTATTTATAATTTTGTATTACTCCAATAATATAAAATTAAATCATATAGGTGGAAATGATTTAAAATCTTGAGGAAATACTCTTACAACAATCAAAATATTGCAAATGTATGAATAGTCTAAAGTTTTATTCAAATAAGCTTTACAAAAGCTCTTATACTTTCTACTTTGTACACGGATATATATCTTTGTCCAATATTTACCCTTTTAGAAGCAAGTAGAGAAAAAATCTGACTAATTGGAAGGTTGAAGGAAGTAGACGTGAATTACAGCATTAACAAATCGCAGAGAGTATGCGCGTGCAGATCAAAGGAGAAGCTTTGAGAAAATGCACAGGGCGGGAAATTAGAAAAGTTTCAAGTTTGACGATTACCTCGGGACGTGCTGTACTCTGCTCTCTCTCTCTCTCTCTCTCACTCTTTCCCTCTCTCCTTCAAGTCGTTACCGCCATTAACGCTCACCGCTGCAAAGAGACCAAGGCTTGGGCGCAGGCCTTGGAATTGTATGAAAATGAAATTTTCTCGGATAAAGGGAAAGTATAAGGGAGGCTGCGCCTCGCGGCACTTCTTTTTCTAGTGTATCAACGTCTACTCCTTTATAGAGCAGAGGATAAGTAATCCGTAAAAGAAAATTGAAAAGATAAACCAATGGTTGACGCTTGAGGAAATTTTTTTTAAAAAACTTTCCTTATCCGTCGAGATTAAAGGAGGAAGATGAAAATTCATCAGTATGAATAAAATGTTGGATTAAATTCTGCACAACTGCTGCAGGTTGTGTGAGAGTTGCTAGTAACGCTGGAATCATGTATTATAATGCCAAAAGTGCAAACGCGTATAAGACTTTCGAGCTTTTCGGCTTTACCGCTTTTGCAGCATCTTCGCAGCTTATGCCGTTGTCGTTTTAAGAATGCTAAATCTGCATCAATTTTAATGTTTCTTTCAAGCAGACAGTTTTCTCCCTGCTGCACAGTAGTGTATACTAAAAGTTACAAAGTAAGAAGTAAATATTCAACCAAAAAAGTAGTAAAAATATTATATGCATTGTAAAGGAATCAATTTTGTGCGAGCAAACGAGCTCCGAGAGGTTTTCTCTTATTTTGCACACAGTAGCAGTCATGAGTTTTGTTTCTTTTACTTTCCTTTTAGATCTTTCTCGTATACATATACTACCAGTCTCTAGCAACTGTATATATTTACATCAATTATTTTTAAAAGTGTTTCTTTTGAATGTTTAGCACATCCTTATATTACATTTTTCAAAGAAACTCCTTCAAGTTAAAAGAGTTTATTTATGATTTGAAAAGTGGAAACATTAAGGGATGCTGAGTTTATCAAAGGCCGTATACTGTAGAACAAAACAAGCCTACTGAGGCCTATTTAGCAATTTAAAAATAATTGTCTTCAAGTTTACATACATCGACGAATATTGCTGATTTCAATGCGGAAATTCAACGCACTGGATATAACTCTCAGTTTTGCAGACTCGACGATAAACAAGGAAACGACTCAGACTCAACAAACCACATTCCCGGTGAAGACCAGAGAACCTTTCCAGTTCGGTGAATCGAGACAGACTGAGCTCTGAGCTGTCACACACGATGTTTTGTATACTCTGGCCATGCCTCGTTCACTCTTGTTTGCGAATTTTGCGAATAACTTATATGCGTTTGTAATGACTTCTGAAAGCTAATACACAAGCTGATCTAAATACTTTTCTACCATTTTGAATATTGCTTTGTTGATCGGATGGTGTCTCATTGAAATATACGCAGTTGATTAATGAATTATTGTCTGTATGTCTGTATTACCGCTTGTTTAGATTCAACTAAATCGGATTGACACATTCAGGAATGGCTAAACATATTCTATAGATTATCAGTTATCGAGATTCGATTAAATCTCTGTTTTACCAATACTCTCGCTAATTCGAAAATATTTCGCACAAATGTCACAATTACCCTTTCACAATTAATATCATTAAAAGCAAATTTAATTGAAAAAACTGTTTAATCATTCCTAACACACGCAAGCCTTACATAAGCGGTATAAAATTCACTTGATACCATACAATAAAATAAATTCGCTCTGCAGTAACCTTCTTCCAGGCTCTCACGCTCTTACTCTTTCATCATCCTATTTGCTGCATCATTCGCATACCAGCCAGAGGCTGTCCCGAGTGTCGCGGCATCAGAGGGCTTTCTACGCCCCTTATACTACACACCTTCGTACTCAAGAAGCCGAAGGAAAGAGAAAGAGAGAGAGTGTGTCTCGCTCGAGGGTCTATCTTGACAGGCAGAGCTGCGTATAGTTGTTTCCGCGCGGATGTGAGAAATAAATAAATGACGAGCGATTCCCCTAGGGGGTGGACGAGCTTCTCGCGCGTATAGCCCAGAAAGGAGACAGCAGCAGCAGCAGCAGCAGCAGAAGCGTGGTATAAAGGGGGTAGACTGAGAGAGAGGATAAGGAACATTTACCCGCGCGCAGATAGCGCAAGAGTTATGGCCTTGGCGGAGGTGGTTTAAGCTCTCCCGCCGCCCCTTACAACTCAGTAATTTTTACCCTCCGAGAAGTTAAGAGTAATTTACTGTCTCTAGCGAGTCGGTTATATTCGGCGCTAGCTAGCTATATAGCAATGTGTGTGTGTATGTGTGTAGCGCGGTGAGGGAACACGAGATGCTGCTATGGCCTGTACCGCAGAGACGAGCGCCCGCACCGGCCGCTCGTTAATTACCGACTCAACTTGATTTCAAACAAAGGATGTAATAAGAGAAGGATCTGCTGCTGCTGCCGTCGGACCGCCTCTCCGGAAGACCAGAAAGAGGCCGAGAAGAACGGCTTACACTCGCTTACAGCTCGATTTTTTTTCAATACTTTTTTTTCACCAGATTCTTCTACCATTTCTTAATTCTCATATATGTAGTCCTTTGGACAGCTATTCTTCTTGGATGGCTGCTCTTACACAGGTTCAACGAGTTTGATACTACAGCTATTACAGAAAATACCGAGATTTTTCCGCAAAAGAGACGGGGGAAAAGTTCTGAATGTTTAAGAAAACGCCTCTGGAGAGCAAAAATATCCTGGGAAATTCATGGCAATTTCTTTCTGAACAGCCGGATGTATACGTGATGTGCCGCTGCTATTTTTCCCTCTGTCTCGCGCAAAAGAGAGAGAGAGAGAGACTCGAGAGAAATAAATTATGAACACAGCGATGTCTCTCTAAACTCTGCGGCGTAGCTGCTTACGAATTTGGCTTGCAAATAACGTTTGGCGACTCTCTGCTCTCTAATAAAACTGCCGCGCGTGTGTGTGTGTGTGTATATATCATAATTAATAACACACACACCGCGAAATTAAAATTCAGTGTATTTATATGTGTACGAGAGGAGGAGAAGATCAAGCGCGGCCGGAACTACGCGCGATATTTCGTCCCGAGCAAAAAGCTCTAATTTGAATCGCTGAAATATAATTCAGCAGTATATAGAGCGCGCATATTTACATTTCACGCGTATATAACACGTTAAAGTTAATCGCATAATACACGCGCCAGAATTTTTAATTCGTAATTCGCTCCGAGCGCTGCGCTGTTTCACGAGGTCGAGCTACAAACGCATCGAGCGATAGATATTATAATACATCTAGAGTGGGTCAGTTTATGCGTGCTCATTTTGCATAATTTTCAATATTTTTTTTTTTAAGCAGTCGCCATCACTGACTATCGGAAATTGATGATGCGCATCTCTTGTAGCAGCCACTTGTATAATACAGGTACACGATCTCCTGGTTCCGTGTACTCTTATCCTTGTGTGTGAAAAGTGCCGCCAGTACCATTAATCTGATTGAACAAACCGCCAGGATTCTCTATCCAGTTTGACCGACGGTGTTATCCATTATGCATTAGCGCTGGGAATTGCGTGTGGCTGCGTTTCTCTCTGCATGTATGTACCACGTCGGTGTAAAGCTGATGCAATGCTGTAACGAGGCCGACGATAAAGCGAGATAACAAATCAAAGAGCGGGACGACTTTGACTGATTTATTTAAGCTTCAAGTGCGTTTGTATATTTTGTGCTTTATAATTTTTGTTGTTGAGGTGTATTCATTGTTTTTAAAGCATATATGTATGTGGAGGGAGAGTCTTGCTGTTGTATTATTTATGCGCGTTTTTGGCTGCCACTGATAAATAGCACCAGTTTATCGAGCGAATTTGACGTACGTTTATGTGCTATTAAATATACTTCGTGGTCCATAATTTAAATTCAACGTTGTTGAAATTATCGGGAGAATAAGTCATTTGTAGTTTGACCTCGTGCATTATGTCAATATTTAGTCTTAGCAGGATTTAGATAATATATATTTGTTATTTATACAAAATAATTTATTTCTCATGTAGATACATAAAAAATTACACCATTCTAATTCCATGCTACAGAGGACAATTCTATAAAGTAATTCATTTTTTTAACTTTCAATTTTGATGGAATCAATAAGTAAAATTTTCCAAATAACTTGTTATCTATAGCTCATTCCTTAATTTAGAACGTTCTAAAATGTTTATTTTTCAATCCAACCAGTTTTATTTCCGACACTCAAAATATTCCATGTATAATATTCAGACTATCTCTACTATTATCCGAAATTCTATAAATTTGTTTTTCAATTCAATCAACCATCTCCAAGACTTTCAATTTTTAACGATTGCGCGATTCTAATTTTACGCTGCCGAGAGCAATCCTAGAAACGAATTCCTTTTTTGTTTTTTGTTCGAACGCGCTATATCTTCATGAAATTAATTGAATGTTCAAAATGATTTTTTGTTATTCGTGTCTAGATTCAACAAAACGTTCTCTACACAATATTACTTTTCCAATCCAATCAATCACTTCCGAGAAATTCACTCCAAATATTTATCCTCGATATGAATTCCACCATTTATCCTTTTCCTCTTTCACTCCATCGCTTTGCCACATATCAGCCTGGACATACAAAATAAAATCTCAAAAAACCCTCTTTCCCAAGCATCGATGTGAATCACCAAGAGAGCAACAATTGACGTCTCGTGGAAACAAGACTTTCTCGAGACAATTAAAAAATAGCCCCGACTGCAGCTCGCGTACACGCGCGGGGTCTTTTTTAACGATTCCACATCAGTTAACTCCTGGCTTTTCCTCTCGCTATATATACACTCGCGCTTGTCGTGAAAGTACGCTACGCGAGCCGAGAAAATTGGAACAGTTTACTTCTCTCGTAACCGTCGACTTACACCCACACACACATATACACAGACAGAGGCTACATGAAGTTTGTTTCGTTAGAAGTTATAGGCGCCCGCCGAGAATTGCGCAAGCACGCGCCCCCGAGTCTCATCGTAAGTTTCGTACAGCTAAGCTCGATTTCTCCTCTCTCTCTCTCTCTCTCTCTCTCTTTCTCTAGCTTTGCTTTTCTGCTACTGTTACTGCTGCCGCGAAAGCCAGCGAGAACTTTACGGCTTTTCTTTGATTTTCCTCGGACTTCATTTAACGCCCTGCCGAGCCTCGGTCACGTTTTGCGGCGGCACCGCCGCCGCTACTGCTACCGTTAGTCAGACAATCTCCCCTTTTACTCCTTTTTACTGTCGTTTCTCTGATGTCCTACACAGCCCATGATTTTCTTGTTTTACAACTCGAGCCTTTGATGCTCAATATTTAGACTTGATTTATTACTCGTGATGCTTGTGTAGTGAATTTTCATATAGTGATGTGTACACTTTGGAGTAATAAAAAGATATACAGCTCTTGTGTGTTAGATTCTTTAACGAATTTTATTTTCAATATAAGTAATCATCATTCTGGACATCTATCTGTATTCGATTATGTGTGATGTATTTATAATTATACGTTCTCTCGTCTCTCTAATGTACAAATTGACCTTCGATTATATAACTAACAATAAAACACGAAGACAAAGTGACTGGATATCGGTTTAGGCTCTACAAGAACATTTTCCATTTTCCAACTACACGTTCAAAACTATCCGTTAATTATCGGAATTATTTATAAAAATTATATACGTACTTACCTCAAAGATTATAAGTCTTTGATAAAAGCTCTCGGTTGTCTATTTATCCATCAGTAAAGAGTATATAATTCGTCTGAATAAAAAACCAAAGACAGCTTTTGATGGTATTATTATTCTTTAATCGTTTCTTTAATCACTCGATAGGTCGATATTTTTTTTTTCGCTTTTCATATAGTACGTAATTTCTGTCGACGTGTATACTTACATATAAATAATATCAGTCGCCTAGGTAACTATACAATTACAATAAAAAAGAAAAAACAATAACAATCTTAGACCTTTGACGCATATATATGCGCGCGCATTAAAAGGAAGGGACGGTTATACATTTTTTTGTTCTCTCTTGGACTCAAACACTCGCGAACGACACCCTGTCTCTCATTACAATCTTTACACTATATTTATATGAAGAAGAATTATTTTAATGACGAAGTATAGTAGAGATTAGTGTTATCAGCAAGTTCAGGAGTGTCCGTGTCCGTGTTGAATCGTTTTTGCCCGAGATGACCATCAGTCGTTTTTGAAACAAAAATACAAGGAAAATAACATGTTTTTCTAAAAAGACGGGAAAATTCAGGGAAATCTAAAGAGAATAAGATCAATTGTTATCTCGGGCAAAAAGAAAAGGAT
>UCQR01013944.1:13891-31190 GCA_900474235.1 Cecidostiba semifascia | reverse complement strand
CTCTCTCTCTCTCTCTCTCTCTCTCGTCGCATTCTTTTTGGTCAAGTTATTTTAAACTCGACGACGACGACGACAACGAGGCTCTCGCCGACTCTCGTCGTCGCAATCGAGGTTAGGTCAGAGAGCTAGCGCGTCGCTAATTAAGTAAAAGGGCTTACATGAAAGCTCTCTCGGTCTTTTATTTTTTTTTTGTGCGCGCGCGCAGCGAATATAATTGCCATTAAAAACGATCCAATTTAAATTCTTTTCCGCGGAGCTAATAAAGTTTTATGTAAATATCATAATATCGTGTGCTGTGAACAAAGCGAGAGAGCGCGGCTTTCATGTTTCGTTTTAAAAAATTCAATCCTATTATTGCCGGACTCGATTAAGCGTCGCACGCGTGCGTTATTTTTTAAAAATGTATAAAAAGAGGTCGGAAAAATGATGTGCAAGTCTTGCCGACGTTGAGTTACGAAGCGGTGACTTTGAACTGTCTTAAAAACTCGTTTATTAAACAACCAGGTCTTATTTCAAATCTTTGGCTTTCCCGAGAGAGAAGAAAGCAGCATCAGAAAGCTGCCATAATATTTTTACCTGACGCGCGTGTCCTCGGATGTTTGCTTCGAACTGTCCGAGGATTTAAAAACGCCTCACAACAGTAGAGAAAGAGAAAGATGCCGACGAAAATGGGGGCAATAAATTCGTATTATCCCCCGAAAAGCCGAATAATGCGTTCCGATTCTCTCGCTCTCTTTCGGCTTCTCTTTCTCAGGCCTATGACGACGAAGGGTTTGTCCAGATGCGACGGCGCACATACCTGTCCCCCGAAATCTCTCTCAAACATATGGGCACCAGTATTTCGTAGATACACACGCACATGCACACACACACACACACAAAGAGTAGCACAGCTCGTAAACGAGGTCATAAATATTTATGAAACTCTCCGTTTTAATGCATTTTTCATGTTGTAACAACGTGCTGTGTGAAAACGGCCCGTCATCGACGACGCATAATGCGAAACATCAGGCTTCTCTCTCCCTCTCTATATTTCTCTTCATGAGAACACGCAAATTATGTCGCGCAGATTTTCGCTTCGCACGGGGATTCCCCGTAATTCTAATTATATCTCGACGGTAAATCTTATATTATATACAGTAGGTTAGATCAACGAAGAGCCGTTGAACTCGGCTTGAATTTTCGACGGCAGTCTTAATTTTTCCGCCCCAAAATGAAGTACCATTGCCGTATAAAAATCGTCAGCTCGTAAAGATATATTGTAGGCCTTAGTCGGCGGCGGTGTAAAACAATTTACTGCGCATAGGTCATTTTCCGGCCAAATTGGAAGACGACGAGACCGATCGCTTTTATAACTGCCGAGAGATTTTTCCTGAATTTTAGTTTGAAAGTTTTTCGAAAAGTTTAAGAGAGAGACATAGAACAGCGGATATCAATTAATTGTAATGCTGCTTTCAATATAACCGCGCGCGTGCTATGAAATTAATTGGAAAAGTTTCATCATGAGAGAGAGAGAGAGAGGTATTTCCCATTAAAATTTTCCATAATGAATTTCAATGAGTTGGATTGGAATTTCGCCCAAGCTTTGCCAAGATAGTTGGTAAAATATACATATCCGCAGCGATCCGACTTTAATCTGAAAATACAGCCGTTCATCATCAGCGCTTCGTCGTCGTCAGCGTCGGTCAGCTGACGCGACAATGCGAGGGAGGCAATTCGCGCGCGAGAGAAAAAGAGAGAGAGAGAGAGAGAGAGAGAGACAGAGTGAGAGAGACGAGCAGCGCAATTACGATGTTTTCTATGAATTTTAATGAGCCGTTGTATACGAGCTTGAGCACATACTGCGCGCTCGGCGCTCGTTCTCACGCTTTTGCCTTTTTCCTCTCTTCCTTTTTCCCTCCTCTCGTCTTCTCTCTTTCTCTCACTCTATATAGCGCCTCTATTTTCTCTCTTTGTCGATTCTTTTTTTCATCGGCTTTTATTGCTCTTTTCGCTCTCCTCTTTTTTTCGCGGCGCTATTTTTTTTATCGAGTTACCGAGAGAGAGAGAGAGAGAGAGAGAGAGAGAGAGAGAGAAGCGAAGTTTTTAGACCGAGAGTAATTCGACGTGTATATTTTAAAGATGCTTGCTTACAGTTCAGTGCGATTACTCTCTCGGCTGTGTACAATCTTAAAATCGAATAAGAAGAAAAGTATATGAGGACACGAAGTCAGAAATTATAATGATGTTTTTTTTGGTGTCTGCCTCGATTATTCGATATACCGCAAGTACTCCCTCGCGTGTATCTTATTATATACATATATATTTGTATACACACCGCCGATCCTCCGATAATCTTTTAATTTAAGTTCAGGGGCGGAGAATACACGCGGCGGCGAGGAAGGAGTTGCAATCTATGAAAATTACACTCGAATCGATTATCACAGACGAGAGAGATTTTCTATTAACATTCCTCTCTCCCGAGTGAATAATTGAGTAATAAGACGCTTTTTTGTCGTAAGCTACAACGTAACATCGAGTATATAAGATAAGAGGTTTCGAAAGGAGGAAAAAAAAACATGTAATGCCATCCGTATGTACGTATTAATTGTTCGTCGAGCAAATTAATGAACCGTTTAAGTAATATATACATAGAGACATCGAGTATTATCGCGCGGCGATTGAACAGCACTCGTGCGCCGAGGATAAATTATTACCATTTCTTACGGTGACTCACGCCGCGCGCGTATTATGACTCATACACTGCATGACTCTCTGGACACGTATAGAAAAAGACTTTACCCTCGCGTAAAAACGCAACCTCGACAAACTATACACAGTATATATTACTGCAGGAAAAACAATCGAGAGAGAGCTAGCCCGGGTGTCATTTACCTTTTCCACGGTCTGGGTCAGTGCGCAATAATCGTATACACATATATATTATATAATATACACAGGTGTCGTAAAAATCCCCCATCGTAAATTTCGGCCCTCTCGAACAATCGCCTTCAAGAGGGAATCATGCGCACGGTTTTTCCGTAATGTACACCCGGCGTGCTGTGTGCTCGCTCTCTCTCTCTCCTTCTCTCTCCTCGCACACAAAAGCTTTTTCGAATCTACCTGCCCCTCTCGGGCCATAATAATCGAGGCCCGAAGGGACCGCCATTGTGAAATTATGGCTCCGGCCCCTCCCCGTCTGCTGTACACTGTGCTATACAAACTCAAAAGAACTTCATTTCTAAATATGTATTCCCCGCGGCCTAACCCCCTATAGCTTTTTAACCTCTCCCCCTTGCATTCCTCAGTCGTCGAGTAAGAGAGAGAGAGAGAGAGAGAGAGGAAGAAAACGCGTTGGGACTGAATTAAAAAATGTATTATAATATACTCGTGGAAATAACCTCGAGGTTTTCGAGCAAATTGTTTTTTTAAACGACGAATTATTCGAGTAAGGTAATTATATTGCAATCGCGAAACAATCGTTTTTCTCTTTAACGTGCGAATAAATACGCGCTTATCTAAAATCGCTTTTCGGTTGGCTTTAGCGCAGGAGCATTATGTACCGCAGTATAGTGGCCCAAGTACATATTATATTATAGGTTCGCGATTTTGAATGGAAAAATAAGAGCCGAGAGTATATAATGATAAAGGAGTCGAGAGAGTAGTTCCTCGGGCCAATTTGACTCTAAATTATACGCGCGTTTGCGATTTGTGCCGAGAGAAAAAGAAGCAGTAATTTCGAAGCAATTACAAACCGTTAAACCTGCCTTTATATATTTGTACGTTTGAGAAAAAAAAGATACTTTTGTACACGCTTTTTTTTCGGGCCTCGACAAGACGTTTGCTTTTTTTCTTGACTCTCATCGGGACATATACACATATACAAATGAAAAGCCGAGTAGAGAAACATAACCGACAGCTATAGCTGCAAATGCGTTTCGAGTGTAAATGCAAATGCGCGCGTTATATTGTCTCGGCTGGTGATAAATTCTCGAAATTGAAGTCACCGCACGATTTCCCGTGTCGTTTATCGCGCAGTTGCATCTTCGCGCGCGCGCATATAACTTCTCCTTCGTATAAAAAGAGCTTCAAAATCGGGAGAGAAGAAAGCGATCTCTCCAAGTTTCCCACAAAGAGCCTATAAAAACGTAATCGCACAATCTCGGAGTCCATGTCGAAATCTAGAGTTTTTTCCACGTCCTACAAACCCGGATTAAAAAAAGGGAAAAAAAGAACTAGGAGCGCAAAAAAGTGTACACCCACAACTTTTGCTTCCTTCTATACGGATCGATTCGTTTCTTCTGACACGGAAACAGTCGTTTAATTATTTTCTCCATCAGCGACGATTCGCTCGGCGATCAATTTCGTACCGGCTTTAACATTCACGCAGTCGATTCATCGACATTATTTGTAAATTATACATGCCTAGAGGACGAGTTTTATGTTATTCCGCGTTAACAAAGCGATTGTACAACGCACAGTTACTCTTCTCTTCTTTTTTAATCTCTCAAAAGTCATTTTCAAGAAAGGCCCTTTTGTCGACGCACAAAACTCTGAAAAAGATGATCGCGCGTATATAATATGTATAGCTCGACGTAACAGATTGGAAAATTACAGACTATGGCCCGTGAAATAATGAGCGCGTGCGCACAAGGACGACTGAGTATATGGAGGGGACGACGACGAGAGGGCATCGACTCGCTCTCTCTCTCTCTCTCTCTCTCTCTCGTATATTTGAGACGAGCGGAGGGGGTTGAAAAGCACTTAAAACTGGGGAAAACAATTCCAATCCAACTTTTTCTCTCTCTCTCTCTCTCACTCTCTCTCCCTCTCCCTCTCTTTTTCTCGTTCGTTTTCATTCCAGCGGAGAATTTTAATCTCGATCCGTGTTTTTTTTTATCAATTATCCCGACGTTCTTTCGGTTTAGTAGTTTTTGAATTATTATTACTACTATTCCGAGCATTGCGTGAACGAATCGTACGATGATATAATCGTTCTTATCGAGCGTTTCTGGTTCGTATAGATGAAGATAACGAGCTTCTTAATAATTCAGGATCTCGTGAAAGCCCTGAGAGATAAGCGCGAGGCAGAGTCGGCGATACTATCTCGATCTCGCCCTCTTTTTATCTTTTCTAGTGAGAAAGAGAGAGAAAAAACAACAACGAGGATTATACTGACACGTCATTGTTTCGAAAATATTACTTTTTCATTCAATTTATTTAAGTACCCGACTATAAGTATACGTATATATGTCCCATTTTTCCCCTCTCATCCTCCTCTGCAGAGCATCAAACTCTACTCCACATATGTAAATCATCGCGGCAATAAACTCACCAATCAATCAAACTACACTATGTTATACTCTTTTTTCCTCTCCCATTCTCGGCCTTTTCTCCGCCTTCATCCTCCCTCCATCTTTCAATGTAAACTTCTTCCTGTTTCTCTCTCTTTCTCTAGAAACTTATTTTCCTGCGAGTTGAACGGCTGTAGAAAAATATTCGAGAAACGAAGAAAAAAGTTTCTTCTCTCTGCCAAGTAGTTTTCCCCGCGAGCAATTACCATTTTTCTCCGAAGCATTTTTTTTTTAATTACCGATTAAAGAAAAACTTGTCGGCTGTGCTGCTGCTACCTTCGAAAGAAAACATAAAAAGATGGAAAAAAGCGCTTTCGGTACATGAATTACAGTAGGTCGGACAAAAAGACAACGCCTATATTTCTTATGCTAATCCACTCTCGCTGTGTATTACCATTTTTATTTTCATATGAAAAAAAAATGAATAAATTCGAATTCGCAAAGTCCATTACAACATAGAGAGACAGAGACTATAGAATCAGTGTAACGCAACCTACATTTTACTGCTATATCGAGGCGTTCCTCGGAAACATTCTGCGCAGCCGCCCCTCGACTCGCGGAAACGACGAGAGATGGATCGAGAAGTTTCGATGGCCGATAATTCCTATGGTTTAACCACACTCGCGTGACCGTCAAACTGAATATTATTTCTTTTTCTTCTTTTTTTTTTATTTCAAAATCGCTCTTTCAATACTTAACAAGCGTGTCGCGACCGTTATGTCGTTTTGCGCGTGTGACACTTGTCTATATAGATCGAGCGCGACTGCGTTTCTCAGATTTTTCCATGTCAGCGTCGTTAACGACGATGTAATCGATTTCCTTATATTTACCGCTTAATCGTAATAGCCGACAATTTGTTAACCGGTGCAGAGCCAAATTTGCTTGATTTTCCAACTTGGATCGGGATCGAGAGCATTAAAAGGGGAATCGCAATCAACTGTCCGTAACTGGGCCGGCATTTAACGCGCAGTTTCGACACCACATAGAAATCTCTCGCACGTATTGTAGCAGTTCGTTGTATAATTGCTCATTGTTTTTTTGACGAAAATTTCGTCACTCGCTGTCAGTTGTTGTATAATTTTCACGCTCTTTTTCTTGAAACCATATATAACACTATACTATACAGTGGCCTGTTTTTAGACGAAGAAGGAAAAAAAGAAACTTTTACTCGCAGCCGAGTGTAAAATCCAACCCAATATTAGTTTCTCTTACGAGAAAAAAAGTGGACCACCTCGAAGGAGGCGCGAAATCCCGAGAATGGAAGCGAGCGAAAGAAAGAGAGACCACCGAGGAGACTCTCCAAAAAGTTCATTAGAGATCCGAGGCTGTGTGCTGACAGGTGAAACGAAAACTGCTCTGCGGCCGTTAATCGAGACGCATATATAACACTTTGTAAAACTGGTTTTTGCAGAAATAAAAATGCCTCTCACACTTGTCTACTGTGACTTTTTTTTCTTTTTCTTTTTTTTTTTTTTTTTTCGAGCGTTGGGATATGATAGTTTGGGCTTATTGTGAGTTAATTGGATCTGCCATTGAGGATGGAAAAAGTTATCCGTTATCAGGGTGGATGAGAGTCTGATCGGAAATAGCCTCTTAGTCACGAGTTAAGTGAAGGAAGATCGGACGGTTTTATTTCTCGTTTTATTTACGATGACGATGTCAGTGATTCATTTATATTACTTGTGGCGTAAGAAACTTTTGGTGATTTTTTTCCTGATACACATTAGGTATACAAGAGAAAACAAATTTCGCATAGAAAATAAAATCGGTGCAAGGACTCGTTTTCCCTTTTAAAATTACGAATGACTCACGCATATCCCTTTTTTCTCCATGTATAGAGAGTCGAGCGAGACTCGCTGTATTCGATAAAGTAGAGAAAGGACGCTCTGCCGCGTCATCGATTTTCTAATTCCGTTTCCACGATTCTTATCGCGCGGCGATGTGTCTTATAGATTGGAATTTATTGTGCTGCATGCAGCCGGCCCCTTATTTCTCTCCCCCCTATATACACACACACACACACCTCGGCTCTTTATCATTTCCACTGACTCCAGAGCTTTTATTTTATGAAGTAACACTCTAAGAGATGCACTGTTACGTTATACGCCGGAAAGATAATCCACACATACACACACACGTACACATACTGGGTTTTCTTTATGTACTTTGATACTTTAATGGCGCTGCATATGATTATATAAAGGAGCGATAAATTTTCGAGTGAGAGAGAGTATGTGTGTGTGTTTTTTTTCTCCTGCCTCTCGCGACTCTTTTACAGAAAATACACGTAGTTTTTCATGCGTCTTTGGAATTTATTGTTGCGCGCGCGATGTTTTCGTGTTTTCTCTGTCTCTCTCTCCTTTCAGACTCGGTAATAAAGAGACTTTTACGTCAGCGGTAAATGTACGAGTAATGCTAGGAGCCCGCGCGCACACTGGCAGTAAAGCCCCCGTAGAATAGACATCTTTCCAATTTATCGTATAATATAATATGAAATTCTTCCGAGCAGTAGTCGCGTAATACTAAGTAATGCGTCCGTTAAAAAACTCGCGGAGAGAGAGAGAGAGTCGCTTGTTCTCCGACTCGGAAGAAAGAAACGAGAGGCAATCCCGTAACGAACAGTAAAATCTCGGAGATTACGAAAATTCTAGGGCACTCTCGTGAACAGAGAGAGAGAGAGAAAGAAAAAAAGTGGTCATACACGTCGTTAACAAAGTCCAATTCCATCCGGAGATTGCGAAACGTCAATTTTAAAGGCCGTATTATTACATATACCTCGTTCTTTTTGCCCCCTCCTTCTCTCCCCCTTGTTTGAAAAATCGACGAGGAAAATGGAAACGACAGCGAAGATTTTCGTTATTGCTTTTGTCGTCGTGAAAGCATGTGCGTATATACATAAGGGGGAGGAGGTGCGCTTGCAACGCTATATAGGAGAGAAGAGGGATTTATTATAGCGATTGGCGAGGATAAGTGGTGACGTTTATCGGAGGAACGACGCGGCGGGGGTACACAATGCGAGAAAATTAATGAAAATAACACGCCGCGAGATAAATTGGCCCGATATAGACATGGATATATATTGCCAGAGCGAAATGTGATTTGTGGCGATCCGTATTATTGGAATTACAAAAATTATAACCTGTACGTATACGCGCGCGGGCCGAAACAACAATGAATAATAAATCGAACTCTATTTTACGCCTCGGCTTTGTTTATTATACGCTGTAATTTTTATCGCGGCCTTTTTTTTTTAACGGAAGCTGCGGTCCTAGGATAATATTGGTATATATGCGCAATGTCAAAAAAATTCGAAGAGTCGAGCTTCTTATAATAACAGTTCTTTTTGCGACTGCATAAAAAATGTATAAAACACACTCTATATAACATAGCGGAAGTCCAAACGAGCAGAATTTAATGCATAAATGCATGCGCGACTCATCCATAAACTCGGTTCTATTATTAAAATTAAATATATATACATATACACGCAGTATATATGATAAATATTTATCGCTCGACTTTTCCAATTTATCTTAATACTCTCTAAATTCCATTAGTCCCTCGAATACAGCAGCAGAGCCCCCCTTTGGTCGTTAAGTGAAAACGTTATCGTTTGAATTTTAAATGAAATGCACTTTGGAGCGCGCCAATAGCCCCCGCTCTATTCTAATTCTCATCGTATATTATTATACAATGCTTTATTCATGTACATATAAAACTAATCGCAAAACTCTTTATTTATGTTTCAGGTAAGTCCAACAACAAACTGCACTACTTATATACGCCACGCGCGCTCTCGACTGTAATACCACACACAAAGTAAGTAAACAACAACCACAGAGTACAGCGTCGCCCATATATTGGTTATTTCACTTTCAAAGCGCTGTGCATCAGCGACGAAAAAAAAAACCACGAGGAAACGATTTTCTTACACGACTCGCACCTGTGAATCTCGTGTAAATACTCTCGCAACAGCGCGTCGTATACAAAGAGGTGATGCTGCTTCTGCTGCAAAGAGAAACAGAGCAAGACGAGTAGCTGACGACGATGAGGTGGTGGAAGAACGAAAAAAAAAAAAAAGAAATCGACAACGAAGAGAAGAATATAGCCACGGAGGTCGACGCTTCGCCATATAACTCGGCCTCTGCTCTCGTGGTTAATCGCTTCGACGGAGCAGCGGCCGTGTAATTTATGATAATCGCAAATCGATAACTCAGCTCTCTCTCTCTCTCTCTCGCAGACTATATCTGCCCCTTCGATCTTCCGAATGTCAAATCTACTTCTCCTTTCGATGCTTCTTTAGGGGGATGCTTAAAGTCTCGTTTTACGCCGGGCGTAATAACGTTTCTTACGCGCCCGCGAATTTTCGTTCGATTTATTAATCTCGTGAACGAGGCTGATGCGAGTATTGTATAGATAGACGCGTCGTCGGCGAAATTGATTTAACGACTCGTCGTTTTATCTTCTTTCGCGCTTGGTTGGCTGAGTTTTACGGGCTGCTGTATATAGAACTTTGGTTTTAATAATTTTACAAGCTGCATTACGATGATTTACGGCGCCGGAATTATTTCCAAGTAAACTGCCGATCGATCGCTATACGTACACCTATAGTATATACATTTGCATATCCAGCGTAATTTCATCGACGACGACCCTTTAAAACAATTATCTTAACGAGCATCTCGTGGCTTATATTCCTTGCGAGAGAAATTTAAAGAACGAAAGCTTTTTCTCTCTAATTACGGCCACACGCATACTGTTTTGATCGTCTCCCCGAAAACAAAGGTCGCGGAAAGTAATTTAGAAACTTATTTACGTATACGAAACCTACTGC
This sequence comes from Cecidostiba semifascia, assembly GCA_900474235.1. Taxonomy (NCBI): domain Eukaryota; kingdom Metazoa; phylum Arthropoda; class Insecta; order Hymenoptera; family Pteromalidae; genus Cecidostiba; species Cecidostiba semifascia. The sequence continues at coordinate 21,023 of UCQR01013944.1, read as the reverse complement.
TCTCCTTGTATAGTCCGCCTATGTATAGGACGAAAGCGGAACGAAAGAAGGGCTTTTTTGGTTCAGCCAGGCATATTAACGAGCCCTAATTAAAGCCCATAAATCACTGGCTGGCCAAAAGCGAAGTTGCGCGATATGTTGAGTTTTTCTTCCTCCTCCTCCTCCTCCTCCTCCTCTTCTTCTTATTCTCTCCAGCGAAATATCTCAGGAGAATAAATCATCCTCTACGACGATCCGATGCACGTATGTGCCTTGTTATTACGCATAAATGTATTTATATACACGAATCGCGCGTGAGAATGTACGAGACGATCGATGAATCGTACACTTTTTTTTCATACTATACGCGACCAGATGTCGTGGTCGTTGCATTTATTGTTTTCGGTCGAAACGACGAGCTTTTATTATAGTTCGTTTTACTTATTTTAATTTTACTCCTCGCGAAAAAAAAGCGCGGATGAACGGGCAAAAATTGATGGAGACAAATCAAACCGATCGTTATGGGTATAATCGTCGTATATAACGGTAAAAACGTAATGGAGTATAAAAATATTACGTTTGTTGCGAGCTCGATGATAAGGAGAATGAAAAAAAAGCGTTTCGCTCTAACGATTAATCCGAGAATTTAAAAAATTTCATGCAAATAGCTCGTTTTCATAAAAAAAAGAGGTTACAGCCAATAAAAAAAGTTGAGTGCGCTCAGAAACAAGAGAGAGAGAGATAGCTACAACTTTATCGACGGCAATAAAAGTATATTAACTTTTTACAAGTAAATTTATTATTTTAATTCGCGGATATATACGACTCCGAGAGTCGACTGACGTTTATACGGGGAGGAAAAAAAGTAATTTCTAATTTAAAATTGCTGCGCGCGAAACAGCCGCGATAAACTAGCTTAGCTCGAAATTAAATGCCGCGGCTTGTTTCCTCGAGGTTTGAAAAAAAGGGAGACGAAACTCGAGCAGAAAGAAAAAAAATGTATATATTATACTTTAAATATAGAGAATCCTCTCTCGTCCTTTTTAATGCTATGCAAACATCGCGAGTCAAGCTGCCGCAGAGGTTTGTTAAGAGAAGTTTTAGAAAGCACGCACTGACTGCAGTGTGTATACGTGTGTATTTTCACTTCCAAATGAACGTTTATTTGCCTTTTCCTTCTGTAACTCATTGTTATAATTCTCACAGTAATATTCACAAGCTCGCGTTCTCGGCTAAAGCGGCTAATGAACAAGTTCGAATTACGTGAAGTCGAAATTATTAAAAGTGCGTTAAAAATAAATTACAGAGCCGCGACTGCTGCTGCGTTTCCGCGATATGGAAAGCGTGTAATTTTAGGATCCTTATAATACGCAGAGAATGTATATAGTTTCTTTGAAAAAAAAAATGACGCTTTTCAAATGTTGAAACAGTGGATCCGCTTTTCGGCGAAAAAGATTATCGTTTCAACTTTTAACGAGCCCTCGTTATAAAAATGTCAATACTTTGTTCATATATACAATTGCGACACTCGTTATTATAGATTCGCATTAAAAGCTCTAGTCGCCACCGAGCAATCAATCATCAAGCCGACTGTCCGTCCCTATTTTTCAATGCAACAACTGAAAAACACAGCTGCGCGAATCGATGTAAAGCTGCGTGTAAAATAAAAATCAAATTTGCGAGATATATGTGTATACAGAGACGCGTCAAGAGTTCATCAGACTCCCAGCACACATGCGTGAGCGCGCATAGCGACGGGCTCATTTGTTCGCTAATTTCATGCGAGTGAAAATCCACGATTTACTCGGGTGCCGCCTTTTTTATCCACGCGGCGGGGAAACAATCACGAATTTGAATAGCAAATTTCATGCCAGTGTGTGTGTGTGTGCGTGTTTGCGTTAAATTTTAATTACGCCTCCGCAACGCCTAATTAAACGGAAATTATTTTTTTATCGGGTCGACGCTCGTTTTGTTTTTGCGACTGTCGTCTACTCTTTCATTGATTCTGCTTTTGATTCAATTTTTATCTTGTATTGATTATAATTAATTGATTATCATCAAACGAAGCTCATTTTGATTGCTGTGCGTATAAGCAAACGTCAATCGAGGAGCAGCGATATTGATTCGCGTCGCGTGCCTCTTTATCTAAATCAGATTGTTCTGCGCTCTCTCGTCATATATCCCGGGGTTATTAATCTGCGGATCGATTGATTAATCCCTGCTGCTGCCTCTTGTTTCGCGATACCACCTGCAATTACCTCTCGAACAAATCCTTATATATACTATACACTCAATTTACGAGTTGAATGCAAATAAGCCGTATTTTCGAGAAATCGAAAGATACACAGTATAAAAGCAGGCTGTCGCGCAACGATGCGTTTCATAAAGAATATTACACACATCGCGCGGGTCAAGTCGATAAATAATCGCGCGCATCGGTATATACATAATGCGACTCTTTGCAAATTGCTGATTCGAAACAATAAATCACGCGAAAACATTCGTGCGGTTAATTGAGTCCTTCGCCTCGATCCCAGGCATATCTCTTTCTCTCTCAAGAGAGTGAAAGAGAAGGAAAACCAGCGCCGTTTTTGCATTATAAATTACAAAACGAAAATACGCACGCAAACAGTCGCGATACAAACGCGGCTAAGTATCATCATTAAACGCCATAAATCACCGCTTGCCAAACTATATAATACATCTCTCGTATGTGTGTGTGATGCCACGTAATTAACGCAAGATCCATCGGAATACAAAAAGACAGAGAGAGAGCTATATCGTGTCCGATCGATGTAAATTAGCGAGAGACAGCCCTCTCTCTCTCTCCGGTTTTCTCAATCTCCGCAAAAGCGAAGAAAGCGATAAATCAAGCCCGCGAGTAAAAAGTTGCTATACTATATAGCATCGGTGCAACAATATATCGAGGAGGTCTATTATCGTTCGAATGAATCACTCTCGCGGCTATATCTCGGGGCGATCTTCGCGAAATGATTAACGCATATCTCTCGGCGCTAACGCTGTAAACATACCTATACATACGCACCTGGAAAATCCTGCGTAATGGAAGGAAGGGCTGAGAGATCGCTATCTGAAAAATAATGAAGACGCGCGGAGGAAGTGACTCATCTCTGATGAAAATTAACGCGTTTTATGATGTGATGCGTAATTGAGAGATGAGAAAAAGTGTATAGACAACGTGTGTTTGTACGCGTCGATCGTATAGCGTTGATTGTGATTCAAATTTTATTCGAGTTTTAATTTTCCCACAGTGCGTTTGTACGCCAAGAATTTCACGAAATATGAATTAAAAACAGCTCGTGTTAGCCATCGCACAAATACTCCGTTCGTCGTCGTCGTATACGTAAATCAAATCGGATAGATTCGTTCCCTCATCAGACGTTGTTTTTCGAAGCCAGATAAATTGGCAGAGATAATTTCGGGGAGCAAAAAACTTTTATCGCTGATAAGAGCAAAAAAAAGGTCCTCGAAAAGAAGAACGACCGCGAGATCTCGGCATTATGATAATTTTATTAGATTCTTTATTTCCAGTGAGCTAAAAACCTACTTTCCGGCTGCGCGCAGTCGATGAGAAAGGGAAACAAACGCGCGTTTAATAATAGAAAAGAATAAGCGGCGCGAAATTGTGCTATTTCGCGTTGAAGTGAAAGAATTGCGTTTTACCTGACACCAGCTGTAATTATTATTATACGAAAATAGACCAATTTCCATATTTTTTGCGACATATGCTGCACAGGTGTCATAATAATATAATTGTTGAAAGTTACAACGATGATGCATATATTCGAAGGCAAATGAAGAGTATAACTTTATTGATTCCGAGGCTATTTAGTCGTAAAGTGAATTTAAGCTGATGGAAATTATGCAGCGCCGCGCACAATCATATTTCTGCGTTATCTAATATAAACATCGAACGCCATACACACATATACAGTGTCCGGTTATTGATTATCGCGAATTTTCAATATAGATTCATTTTATTCAGTCTCCCGACACGACGTAATATTTCAGCGTTTACGACGCGCGTGTTTATGCAAACTAATAATGTCCCCATGAAATATCGCTCTCATAATGACGCCGCATATATCGACTGCGCATTATCATATTATATGTTGCTTAAAAAAGTCGTCATGCCCTCCTATGCACATTTGACACGATAACGCGCGTCGTCTTCCTTATTTTTCCTCCTCATCGGGGACTTCCGACTTGTTTCTCTCCTTATACCTTATTATCACGCTCTCAATTTATTCTACACACTTCGATATCGATTCTGCATGGACATAACTGTCTGTGTGTATATACATCGATTGCTCTCTCTCTCTCTCTCTCTCTCTCTCCCTGGAATACCACACTCGATATAATACTCTCCGCATTTAGATAAAGAAAGCATCCAAAGGCAATCTCAGAAGTATATAAGCAAGCTTGCGAGACGCTCGTTATATTAAACCCCGATCGTACATATATGTATGGGAAAAATGAAGGGAAGAGACGAGGTGAAAATTAATTATGCATTCGGCTGCGTGATATTAGAAACGGGCGCCGTTATCGGCCACATAGTCATTTCTCTCTCTCTCTCTCTCGCTTGCGCGCGAATCGATGATGATAATAATAATAATTTGTTATATACGAATGCGATAAAGTCCGGCGCGCAAAGTTTGCTCTGGCAATGGGCTCGGCCATTTTGAAAATTCGCTCGATTTACATTTATGCATTGCGCGCTCTCGCGATGAATAATTTATGGACTTGGGCGAAACTTTATTGATTGCGCGCTACTGTGCCTCTATATAGACACACACGAACAGAGGGAGGAAGAGAGAGAGAGAGAGAGATACGAGTGTGAGGCTGCGTCAGCCCTTCGAAATTGTGTTTTCAGCTTAACCGTGTTTTAACTTTCCCGTAATTAAATGATACTTTATTTGCCGTTCATCAGCCGGCGCCGCCGAATTACGATTCCGCGCATCATCAGTATTAATAAGTCATTTCAATTGATTAACCGATTCGCGCCGATGTCACTGCTATATATCGGCTCTCTTTTCGACTCTAAAACGCATGCAGGAGGTGTCGCGCGCGCGAGAGAGAGCTGCAAAATATATATTGTGTTTTACTAGGTCGCGTATGTATTTTTAACGGAATCGATATACTACTTTCCAATACGCGTTCATCGCGCGCGCAACGAATTTTTACACGCGGAGCATCGTCGCGCGCTATATTTATACACATGCACACACACCTCGACGATGATCCATATATCCCGCCGCGGCTATAATTACCTGGCTAAACGTGCGAGAGAGTAGTGAGTCTAATTTTAGCCGGCGATTAATTTACGCGCGCTCCGAGAATGACCAGCGCTATTCTCGTTACATCTTCGATCGGTAATAGTATCACGTATATATTATGTAGTTTGTTTACAACCAGTTATCGGGGGACCAGAGACAGAGAGAGAGAGGAGGGACACGACAGAAGCTATCTTTGGAATTCCCACATTCCGCGCGAGCTTGACACAATTGCCAGCTCGGCATATTAATAAGCGAAATTCCTTCGTTTCTTTTACCTCCTGTGTGAATTGTCTCTATTATACGTCTTATCGCGAAAATTGCAGCACCCATACGGCCGGGAACCCTTTCGTATATATGTATACATCTGTCGACGAGGGGAGATTCGATTTCCCGAATTATCCAGCTTTATGCCTCTTCCCGTCGTCCTTCTCTTCGATCCGACTCTATATACTATATACACATACATGTCTGTATAGCAAAGGCTCGTCTTTCGCGAGTATAGGCGCAGAGGACATTGCACTTCCCTCTTTGGCGCACACGCAAACTCGATATCTTATTATCCTTTATTCTCGTATGTTATTATAGTGTGTGTATGTGTGTTTGTGCGAGACTCGATTAATTATCCGACGGAAAATTAAGTTGAAACACCCCGTGCTTTTTTTATTTAGCTGATGTAATTTCCAACGTCGTTCTCCGTAATGTTTACGCTCTTTATTACTTATATATATAGGTATAATGCAACGAGAGAGAGTTCGGGTGAGTAACGAGTCTAAGTTCGCTTTAAAACGGCCCGTCGCGTACAAAGCAAAACTTGTTTCGCCGGGCGCGTGAATTATTAGCGCCGTTAATTGCCCGGCTAAAACTGTGTTCTGATCTATGTTCGTCTATATCGCGACTCGCGTTATTTGTCACTGTTATGAGCCCACGGGCAATCGTCCCGACTTTTCGGCGATTTTTCAACGCGAATTTATTAATGCGAACGCTATACATATATATAATCTAATGTTTCAACTTGTGGCGGACGGTGAACTTGTTGCAAACTTCAGGCACATGATATACTTACGGGTGTTATCGATTCGCTTATGACGCCTAGCTGTTGTATCAAGCCATTATGACGTTTGCTCTCGTATAGCGCAATAATTACACACGGGAATTCTTCGGATTTTCGTTGTCTCGTAACAATTAAATCGCGAGCGTGAAATTTGCAGGTGAAATTTTTAGCTGGAAAAGCACGTTGCCTGCAACACACCGCACTGTCCGCGAGTTTCAATGCGATTCACTCGGTGTGTTGTTTTCTTTTTATTTCGGATTTTGTCCTTTTTTACGTAATGCAACGCTTGCGCAAAGGTGGCGAGGCGAGAATTAAATTAGATAAGAGACGTCGTGTACTTTCTAAAGATGTCGATATCGACTCGACAGTGTTTATTTTAACTTTTCGAGGATTTTCTTTTTTTTTCGATAGAGAGAAAGAGATAGAATGACGGGCGGTAGATGTCGGTGTATAGAAAGTTGATATGTAGACACAACTGAATCTACATTCAAATGCGTGGGAGCAGGTGTGAATGCGAGTCGTCGCGAACGGGACAGTAGGATTAGATTAGACAAGCTGAAAAGTCATAAATATAAGCTTTCTATTATAGCCCGCGAAACTGTTTATTGCCGACTGCTTACCCTAACCGTTGCAGTTGAAAAGTCACTATTTTTTTTTTAAATCTCGGCAAGATAAATTTTGAACAAAAAGAAAACGTACATAACAAAATACTTTTATTGCGCGGACAACAATGCCATTATCCTCTCCGAAAGCAAATTCCCCAAGCCAAATACAACGCGGACACAATAGCAATACACGTGTACAC